>JARJLU010017258.1:0-137823 GCA_030272975.1 Sparidentex hasta
ATAGCTATATATAAGCTAAACCCTTACCTTATTTAAGAAAATATTTTTCCACCTCTAACATAAACACCATTCAGGAAACCCACTGCAAACACACTCAACAAAACTGTAGTGCTTTATTCAACATTAATAGTGAATTTTGGGATGAATTTGGCTAACAACAATAATTCATGATTATCAGGGATAATTATTAATTATGATAATTTATCAAATCCAATTTACATTAGATCAACACCCTTGAAGGAGGGAAAATACAGCCAATTTAATCTGTCTCATAAAAAAGGTACTTAGCTCTGACAGTTTAGTACCTTTTTAAGAGACTGTAACTCTGATAAATGATTTACTTAATAACTACAACCAAAATTAACATAACAGCTGTAATAGTCAAAGGATTTTAGCTTTTGACAGAGAAGAGTTTGCCAACATTCACTCTTGTACACCTCCTCCCTCGGCATGGCGTGCAGGGTGTAGGACGCAGGGCACGGACATGTTTGTCCAATTTGTTGATGTTCTACACAAGAAGTTCCTGAAAAAAACTTCAATTTTCTTGAATTTGTAAGAGATACACTACTTAATGATAAAGGCGATTAATCACTGGTGATTACTTATACACTCATAAATGGGGCAGAGTGGGTCTTGTTTGGGAGCACACACAGTCTCGCTCTTTCTTGGGAGACCATGCGTACGGCTTCTGAAGCAGACAGTCACCGCAAGGTCTTCAAATAAGGACAGGCGGTTTCGAGTGGTGGTTCTTGAGTTCTGATTCCCAATTCTACTTCTTCTGGGTCAAGCGGTGATACTTTAATGATATTTTAAAAATCAAAAAGAACTTTGTTCTGTTGAAAATAAAAAGTGAAGCACTTAAAGCAGTGATTCAATTCGCTTGTTGCAAAACAAAAATAGAGATTATACTTTAAAAATGAAATAAGATTGAAAGACAAGCAGAGAAGAGATAGAGGGGCGAGAGGAGTAGAGAGTAAAGAAGAGAGAGTGAGCACAGAGCATTTCTCTGTTTTATGACCTGCAGCAGGCGGACCAACAGAGGGGCCGGCTGACAGTATCACTCCTGTGATCAGAGCTTACACTCACACAACTTTAATTGAACTAAACTATTCTTTTAGTGTTTCCAGACTGTGTTTTACTGTTCCCAGAATGGCTTAAAAGTGGGATTTTGTCTACATAAAAAGATACGACATGACTAAATCACTTCTCATTCAAAAAGAATTGAATAAGATTAAACATGAAGCACACTTCGACATTCAATATACAGTAGAAGCAAGGACTTATACATATTCCCTCCAGTCATATCTTAATGTTTGCTGACAAAAACATCTGTCAGATGTATTTTACTGGTAAATAACAAAAGTATTAAACACAGAGGAATTTTCAGAAAGCCCATTCCAGTCACCAAAGGGAGGGCTGCTTTCTCCCGGACCTCAAACTAATTAAGCAATAAGACTTCATCTTGGTCTAGCAATAACATAGAGACATGAGGAAAACCTCAATTTTATGGATTTATGTCAATGTTCACTAATATATTTGAATTAAGATTTTTGTTTCAGATATTGGTTTTTAAAATGAGCTCAGGTACAACGTGAGCTGTTGTCCAACAACAATGGCTCATGTTGTACCTGAGCTCATTTAAAAAACCATTTAGCATTTCTGACAAACAACACTAGCTGTTTTGGGCTAGCTTGGTGATGGTGGTCAGTCATGCAGTTGCAAGGCACCCAGAAACAAAAAACTGCTGGCGGAAGTAGTTATCTGTCATGGCAGCCCCCATAGGCTTACTTTTTCCTCATATAAGTTGCCAAAGACATTTACAGTTACTGTGTTACTTTTGTTTGGTCACGTAATGTTACTTTGTGGGAAATTTCTCTTTACTTTGTAAAGTGAGGGACCTGTGTAGTTATCAGACTGTCAGAATGACACGCCCTCGATATGCACAGCTGGCCTATCCATTCACACTAACCCATAAACACTAACTCTAACCCTATCCTGTGCCAATTCTCCGCCTCTGCCTCTGTGTGAATGTCTCAGAGGTGGCGAGGGGTGACATTCCGCTCCGGTGCTGATAAACTCTGGAGGTAGTTTCAGGGGTGCAGTGTTGGTGAACTGAACCAGTGTGAATGGATAAGCGAGCTGCCCATATCGAGGCCGTGTCAATTGTAAACAAACTCAACCAAACCATAATCTCCTTGGAGAGAGTTAATGATAAGGCAGAAGAGTTGCACCTTATACTGTAAGTGTGGAAGTCACATTACAGAAAGTGAATGTGGTTTCTCAGAAATTGTATTGATTTTTTGTTTGTTTTTAATTTGTTAAGAGATGGTGTCTGGTGTTGGACTCTGAGGCATGAATTGTTTGTCAATTTCAAGTTAGCAATTAATTCAAATATTATTAATATTATTAATATTATTAATATTATTATTATTATTATTATCATAAAATATTATTTTTATTCCATCTTATTTATGTTTACCTATGTTCTTTCTAAACAGCCCATCTCACTTTTGCCCTTGTTACAAGGCTCTTATTCTGAATTTCCGCAAGGGATTTGAGGATCTATAGTCAGATGATGTTGAGAAGTTGTTCAACATAAAGATAGTTAAAATTAAAAAATAGACTAATAAGACTGATGCCGCTTCCTTCCTTACTGCCCACTTTGAATTTCAGGATTGTGCTTATACTCAGACACAATATGCACAGTAACTGTGTATGTGTGTGTTGTGTGTTTAGGTGGTTTGGCAGCAGTGATCTACACTGATGTCCTCCAGACTTTGATCATGGTTGTTGGATCCTTTGCACTAATGTTCATAGGTAGAGTGCACTATCACATGCATACTGTATACACATATGGTCAATACTGGTTTCAACATGCTGGGGACACAGTTTTTATAGGAGCTTACTGAATAATTTTCAATCCTCTATATGGATTTGTTTTCTAGCTTTCTCCAAAGTTGGATGGTATGAGGGCCTTGTGGAGCATTACATGTCAGCTGTTCCCTCAGTGACTGTGACCAACACTACCTGCCACCTACCTCGCAATGATGCCTTCCACTTGTTCAGAGACCCAGTGTCAGGGGATTTACCCTGGCCAGGTCTGCTATTTGGGCTCACCGTACTGGCTACATGGGTCTGGTGCACAGATCAGGTGATTTTATTAAGTCCAGTAAATGTTGATCTCATACATTCATGCATGTAGTCCATAGAATATTTGAGAAGTAAAACAACATATTTTTCTTTTTTTTTTTTGCACATGGATGTAAAATGAAACAATGATGAGGTTAGACTGCGATTGTGATTCATTATATGGATCACAATCGCATATGTGATTCATATAATGTTAATGATTCCTCACAACAATAATTTCCCACAATAGGAATCACACATATATTTAAACATGACACATTGTTTATTTCTGTTAATCTCTGATATTTTTGTAAAATAATACATCTTCTTTCGCTGGGTTAGTAAGTGTGGCCTGTGGGCCAATGGCAAATCTCCGAAATATTTGAAGAAAACCACTCACTGTGTGTGTGTGTGTGTGTGTGTGTGTGTGTGTGTGTGTGTGTGTGTGTGTGTGTGTGTGTGTGTGTGTGTTTGTGTGTAGGTAATAGTCCAGAGGTCTCTGTCAGCCAAGTCTTTGTCTCATGCCAAAGGAGGGAGTGTGTTGGGAGGCTACCTCAAACTGCTGCCCATGTTCTTTGTTGTCATGCCAGGCATGATCAGCCGAGCACTGTTCCCAGGTCAGTCTGTCTGCCTCTCTCTGTTGGACTGTCGTATCAAATGCTTGTTTGTGTTGAAAAATCTCACTGTCACTAAATTACTGATTACCTGACAAATTAAGATTTGCAACTGATCTTTTGCCTGAAAAAATCTTAGTAAGGGTAATCTTGTTTTTTTTTTCATACTAACTAACTAATGTCGTAGACATTTTTTTTCTCCTACCATTCTGTGTGTGTAGATGAGGTAGCCTGTGTGGATCCAGCAGTGTGTCAGAGAGTGTGTGGAGCTTCGGTTGGCTGCTCCAACATCGCCTACCCTAAACTGGTGGTGGAACTAATGCCTGTGGGTAAGACATGCACACACACACACACCCACACACACACACACACACACACACACACACACACACACACACACACACACACACACACACACACACACACACACACAGGATTCATGTCACGTTTGGGACATTGCAAAGACTGAGTCTTCTGCAAAAATCAGAATCACCGTCATGATTGGCAACAGCCAGTGAGGAGAAGACTACTCTACTGTTTTGCTGCCCTCAGAGAAGTTTCAGGGTGATGTTTGTCTTCTGTTTTTTCCCCATGCCTTAAAGGTTAGGGTTAGGGTTAAAAACCACAGATATACGTGGAGAAATGTCCGTCCTCCTGTCTGTCCTCCCACCTGTCCCACCAACTCTTAATATTTCTGCCCAAAAAACAGCGTCTGTCACCGGCAAAAAAACTTCAGCTCACCAAGCATTTGTGATGAAAATGAAATTGACGTACTGAAGCTGCATCCTAATGCCAGTGTGAATGGGGCCAGTGCGTGTTCTCTACCACTATATAGTGGCCACGGGAAGTTGAGCTGACCTCTTCTGGGCAGAGGTCAAACAGCTGAAGTTCAACTGCTGTCTCATGCCCCATGTGACAGCCCGATCATCACTACTTGCAGTTTTATTTTTCTATATTGGTGGGCCACCACATGAAAGAACTGCATATTATTAGGGCCTCTATTGTTTTTCAAAGGATTATTTATCTTATGAGGGGGCCAAGCCCAAGGGGCCAAGGGAACGCGTATGCAAGCAGACGCATTTCCTATAATAATTAAATAAAAAAATGCAGGTAGATTTGTTTTATTTCAAACCGTGCACTTTTTTGATCATTTGAATAATCATCTGAATCACTACAAAACAATGCAGACTGATGTAAATGTTTGTGACTGTAGAGGTAATCATGACTGTGATATAGAGACTCGTATGCTGCATAGAATTACTGATCAGACCGCTGTCAAAATAAATGTGAAAGAATTGGAGATTTGACTGTCACGCGCGAGTACATTATTAATGCTTGAAAGAGGGCAGAAGGAAATGATGTTGAAGCCGCAGGGCTATTACAATTATGCCGCTCTCTAATTGGTCGGCTGGCAAGCTCAAACAGCCCATGAGGGCTGTGGCGTCTGCCCAAATTTCAAATTACCAGTCCGTTACTGCTGGTGGGCACGGGCGGCTGCCTGCTGCTAATTTAAGGATGCACTGTTGCCACCTACCGGACTGGAGTATAAAACAGTAGATTAGCAGGAAAAAAAAAAAAAAAACTGGCGATGACTACATGGCAGCCGCCGGCCGTCCTGGAGTACCAGCCGTTCTGTGATTCTCCACCACACACAGTTGGCCAGTCCGCCCCTGGTGAGCAGACCATGTGAAACTGTGTTGACTTTCGTGTTTTTTTGTTTCTCTAATGATGTGTGCATTCTTGAGGAAATGTAAGTGGTTTCTGCTTGTAGTTATGGGTAATTGGATCACTATTGCGGTTTGTGTTATTTTACATGGAAATATGTTGTGTGAGTTTGAGTGTCTCAGTAGTAGTTAGCTGCATGAACAAGCCCCGACGTCAGCATGCGCAGACAGCAGCACACCTGACGACAGCATGCCCCGATGCATGCGGACTGTGACGGCCCGTTCATCGCTGCTTGCAGCTTTAATTTGTTCTGTCTTTGCCTATGATATCTCAAAATAAAGTGTTTGACTAACATCCACACAAAGACAAGAAACCCTGAATGAGTCTGTGTATAGATCAGTCAAATCAAATCTGTGTTTGCTGTACTTGTGTCTGCTCTGCAATATATATGTTTTTCCCTTTGTTTATTTACAATCAAAACAAAATGATTTAATTATACATTAACAGCTTTGGAACCCTTTATTGTAAGGTGTACCGATACCAAAATAAAAGCTAATTGATGCTCTATCTGCGATATTCTTCAGGTTTAAGCAGAGTGACTACTGTTAGTCACGTCTCCTCACCGTGCTCTCATGTTGCCTAGGTCCATTGTTTCAGCAAAGTGTCTGCAACAACAGCAACAGTTACAGTGACAGCGACAGCATCCAACACAGAGCCAACACAGCACTCTCTAAGCTTTTATTTTGGTACTTCTGGTGACAGGCAGTGTAAATTTGCATGTTACCTAAATATTTAGTTTCACCTGTGACATTCAGATTCCACATTTAGATTTAGCATTCATATTTATATGTAACATTAATATTTAACATTTAGATTTAATATTTAACATTTAGATTCAGATTTTGATTTAATATTGACATTATAATTTTACAAGAGAAGTAAACATCACAAAGTTCACAAATATTGCTGTAAATGTGGTCAAAAGTAACATTCACATGTTGGTTTGTTGCCACGTGTGGCAAAAAATGTACTGTTTCTTTTTGCATGTACAACTTTATAATCGGTGCCCCACAATATTGTAGCATGTAAACATCAATGTAATGTTTTATTCACCCTATTTTTGTCATGACCGTGCCTCTTTTTGACCCTTTTTTCTCTGCAGGTCTTCGTGGTCTGATGCTAGCAGTCATGTTAGCTGCTCTGATGTCATCTCTTACTTCCATATTTAACAGCAGTTCCACTCTGTTTACTCTGGATCTCTACCATCGAGCCAGGCCTAAAGCATCAGAGAGGGAACTCATGATTGTTGGAAGGTAGGGGTGTGAAGATGAACTCATACATAATGGAAAACCAATATCGCTGTTTTTGTAAGATTATTAGTGATTTCTGGTTCATGAGAACGGCTTTTCTTGGTATTAATGAGGGCCAAGAGGAGTGCTTATTGTTTGTTTCATGTAACAGTGCATATGTCTGCATAAAGGAAAATTCATATGAGCAGTATGTAGCCTAGGGTTGCAGATGAATAGCCCTGTTTCCTTATGAAAGTTGCCAACTGGTTGAAATGACCCAGAAATATCTAAGTGTCAGCCTTGATAAGAGCTGTCTGAATTCTCTAAATGCAAAGAAAAGCAATTCTTTCCCCACCTCCTTTAGAATTAGATACATTGTACAAATATTAGGGACGGGGCAGATCCGATCCAGTATTGGTACATCAACATAATTCATGGATCGGAAATTTCTGATCCAACCTGCAGAGATTTCCAATCCTTGAGCCATGTCTGTGCTTTAACGTTGTCTGCTGAAATGACTCCACAAGCGATTCCTGCCAGCTAGTCTGCTTACTTGCTCCAAAGTGTGGAATGGATTTCCTGAACGGAGGTGTGGCTCAAAGAAACACAGAGTAATGAGACACGCCCCCTTTAGGAAATCCATTCCACAGTTAGCAGCCAGCTAGCAGGCTAGCACTGAGCAGCACTGTGGCTATGTTCACTGTGTGGAAATAGTTTCCACTGTAAACACCGCAAAGCAAGACAGCAAAATGCAATATTTGCAAAGCGGATATTCAGAGAGGCGGAAGCACCGCTAACGCAATAATACTTTTTAAAAAGCACCGCGTGAAAGAGCACAAGGAAGACAAAAGGAGCAGTCAGGAATCACGTCTGGATTCACAACAAAAGCAAGGTAAATTCCCAGCAGACAACGTGAAAGCTAAAGGGATTACTGAGAAGTTGCTCATCCTCATTGTACTCAATGACCAGCTGTCATCAGTGGTGGAAAACACGGCATATTGAACACTTGCAGCCATGGTATAGTTTACCATCCAGGAGATACTTTTCAGAGACTGCGCTACCTGAACTATGCAACCGAGTGTCAACCAAGTTAGCTGGGAAGTTAAAAGGAGTTTCAGCCCTGAGCTTTGCTACAGATGTTTGGACCTTGGCCTTAGTAGTGTCTACTTGTTTTGTATCAAGTATTAGAATTTAATATTGGAACTTAATAAATATTGACAATCAATTTGAAACCCTTACAGTTGCATAATCATTTTCAGGATGGGATTTTTCCTGTTAACAGGAGTTCCTGTTTTTCTGACTTCCTTTTCTAACCTCATACTTACCTCAAGTTGCCTTTTGGGACATACATGCATACATACATACATATCATTCTTGCCTGTAGAGAGGAGTTAATTTCAGCCTCATATAAAATCAACAGTAATGATAATAATAATAATATTAAAGCAAACAGAGCTCTGGTATTGGAATTGGATCAGTATCGGCAGATATCCAAATTCAGGTATCGAACTGGAAGTGAAAAAATGTGGATTGGTGCATCCCTAACATACATACATATACACTGTACATATATGTTTATATATACCAGGAGACCAGCCGTTACACAAGGAGGGCTGGACGGGGTCAAAAAAGGGCATCAACCTAGCATCAGCACCAGCATTTGCTCCTTTGTGAGAGTAGGAATAGATACAGTAAGGTCCAATGTCTCTGCGCAGTCCTAGGTACAAAGTAAATTAAAGCTGGTTTTGGCAATTCTCTTCAAAAGTGTTTTTTAAATTGTATTTGTATAACATCCGGACAGCAATCAAAATATAAAATGCTTTTGAAAAAAAATGGAAAAAATCCATGTTCTCTGGCAGCAACCTTCCTGTAATAACTTCATCCTATCAATTTTAAAGGCCCAAAATAATGTATGGACAGCCTTGAGTCCATCCATCTATCCTTACCTGCCCACCCTGCGCTGACTCCGCTCATCACTCATTGTGCTATCTGGATTCTACGTACCACACTGCTGGAACTGTGGCAGAGTGGGCTCATTGTCCACAGGCAAGAATGACAGAGAGAGTACAGAGATGCTCTTCATTAGCAGCTGTACCTACAGCAGCTTGTACCGCCAAACAGAACAAGAGAAGACAGACCAACCTGGAGAGTTCTACAAAGAGAAAAAGAAGTTGGATAGTTCAAGAGGTGAAACGAGGGTCAACATTGGAGTGATTGTTCAACGATGTAGACAACTGATGGAGTGGAAGGCCTGTTGGACAGGTAATGAGCTGGTTTGTTCTGGTTGGGGAACTGTATTATGTCTCTGCATTACGTAGTCCACTTAGCTCATGTTAGCTCCTTATGTCGCTGTCATATGTCTTATCCCAAAACTAACATTGTGAGCATCGTCAGCTTGTAACGTTAGCTAGCTAGCTAGCTATGACTCCTGCTGTATGAAACATATTGACATGTAACATCACTCAGTGCGTTTACATGACACTCAAGATAAACGTATTACTGGGTTAGTCCGACTATGATCGGATCTTTAATATGCATGTATACACCGTAGTCTGACAGAAATCAGACCAGATCAGATTTCTCATGGTCGAATTAAAGCACCCAGATTATTCGATTGATAGTCACATTACTCCTGCATGTATACGTTCCAGCAGATCAGATTTAGCTGATGTAGATGTAGCTTCGTCTCGCTCTTCGTACGCCATCTTTCTTGAATGCCGAGGCAGCTGGTGACCTAAAGAGGTCAGCCGGAAGTGTCTCTGTTGCCACTAGTTGAAATGGGTACAGCGCCACCTAGCGTACCAGCGTATGACATGCTCCGGCCCAATCATCCGATTTTCTCACCGGCATGTATACTCAGATAATTGCAGTTGTCCGATTGAGTAGCATAGTCGAACTATGGCTGTAATCTGACTAAGCTGTGCATGTAAACCACTGACTGTTTACACATAGGCCAATGTTTACATGTACTGTGTATGTAATCCATATAGCAGTGTTCACACATGCACTGCTACCCTGGGCTGTTGGAACATTAGCCAGTTGAGATGTATGTGAGCGGTGTACTAATTATTGTGTGCTACGTGTGTAAGGCCAGCTCCATTGTTCAGGGGTCATGGGAATATTGCATATATCTGTCTAACTCTATTTTTTGTTTTTTGTTTTACAAAGCTACAGCCCTGTGTTGTCTTTGAGAGAATCAACAACATTGCTATGCCCCAAAATCACAGATGTAACTTTATGTCTTCTCAACACATAGAAATGTGCCATTATGTCCTGTAAACACATTTAGTCCTACGTCCTTATCCGGTTTTCTGTAATTTTTATAATTTTTGCGGAGATGATGACTGTTCAGTCACAGGAATTGACGAGTGGGACAGGTAAAATTGTAAACTAATCTGAAAGTGTCACTGAACTGGAATACTCCAATGCGTACAAAAAAAAGAAGAAAAAAAAACAGAAAGTAGAGCCTGTACATGCCTCTGTCAAAATGTCATGTCATGTCATTGTCTGTAACTGCTTTATCCATTATAACAAATCGGAAGTAATTTCAAGGTCCTTGAAAAGCTGTATTTACCATCAGATCACTAACTGTGCTATTCTTTTTACAGGATAATCAGTCAAGGAGCCTCTGGAGGTCCTTCCTGTATAGAGTGTTGCTAAGTGTACTGTGTATTTTCTAAATAATAAAGTCTATTTATTTACGTTTTTTTAGTAGGTTTTTTTTCAAGAAATGCAATAAACAAGAGTCTTTTTAGTGCATCGTGTGAAGTGTAAAACTGTAATGGGTTGGGTGTTCATGCTGGAAGTGTACTAAGTGTATTTATCATTTTTTTAGACTTTATTCAAACAAGTTAGAGAATTATCGGCCCGACCAATAATCGGTCGATCCCTACTACCGACCAGTTGGCAGGAGACCCTGGGGCAAGTGAGGCAATGGCCAACCCAGGAACAGGAGAAGCATCAACTGACCCAGAAACAGGAGAGGCGTTGATCGGGAGATCCAACACCGGAACAGCAGAGGCTTTGACTAGGATGCAGATGGAGAAATTACATCAGCTGGGATCCCGATGTAGGAACAGATGAGAGGTCAACTATGGCAGTCTAGGGGCCTCTGTCTGGAGTCTGACAGATAGCTGACACAGGAACTAGCTTGGTATGAGAGCTGGAAACCTGGGGCTGAGGCTTGGGTTGACAGCTGGATACAGAGGGATTACTGAGATGACTGCTTCTTTGTGATTGTCACTCATGGCCTTTAAATATCTTTGAGGCATATAAAGTCCAAAATCATCAAATGATTCTACTAGGGTGATGTCAGGCTGGATCATTCTCCCACAATGAAGCTAAGAGAACTCAAATGCAGACATAGACATGGGGAATGATGCACTAAGAAAGTTTTATTTCAGCACCGGTCACAGAGGTGATGAGAAGAAGGCAGAGCATCAATAAAATGGAGATTTGCTGGGATAACTGGTGGATGAGCTGGCAGACAGGCTGGCAGATGAGGCACATGGAAGAATTGCATCAAACACTGGTAAATCAAACGAGGAAAATCACCCAACACTGATTCAGAACCATGGTAGAGACAATAATCAAGTGAGGAGGAGTGTCCAAAAGTGCTGTTTCTTTCTGCTGATGAGCCCCCTTTATCGTCCACTATGTTGTACTCCCTATAGTGTCTAGGGGGTAGGGAGCAAATGAGTGATTTCAGACACAGCCAGGGTTTTCTTTCTCTTATTTGTAATTTCCCTGCTCCTCGATCCTCTTTTGAACTGCAAAGTCGTTCCTGTCTGCCATCTTGCAGGCTGTCCCAAAGATAACAGGCTTGTTGGAGATGAACTGTGCCTTTTGCTGGAGAGTGGACAAGATCACGGAGCAGAAGCAGCCCAAAAACTGTACAGCAGTGTTCATTTTGCTGTATCACAAATTACTCTTGTAGTATTCGAGACCGGTCTCAAGACCATTTTTTGAGGTTCTTGGTCTCGTCTTGGAATCAAGGGCATTTTTACTTGTCTGGGTCTTGGACTGGGCAGACTCAGGTTTTTTGAACGAGACCAGTCAAGACCATTGCTGATTTTGTGTCCATGCCTTAGTGATAAGAGTGAAAAAGGACCCTCTCAAAACCAGCTAATAACCTAATAATGAGCTAATAATCACTTGTAGTGTAAAGATTTCCCCCAGCAGCTGCAGCTGCTACCTGCCCGATGTCAGTGTGAGAGTGACTGACACGCCTCCCTCATAAGCAGCAGGTGATTTGAGGGGGGATGCTGTCCCCCTTGTTAGCAAAATTACCATAAACCCCCCCTTGTTAACCTGCCATCAGTCTGCAGTTGCAGAGAGTGTGTTGCAAATCCCCTCCGATCAGCTCCGGCGCACTGTGGAGTCAACCGCGCACGGCTGCTTTGTGATCCGGCTGCCTGGTTTAACAAGCTGCACAGAGCAGATCGCACTAACAGGAAGTTAGAGACACAGTCAGGAACGGCATAGAACATTCGGCCAAGTTTCCAAATGAAACATCCTGTGCAGACTCCCGATTGCTTAAATTCGAAAAAACAAGATCAACAAAGTCGAGCAGGCAAAAGGCTTCTGAAACATTTCCGCTATGAATCTTGTTCTCTTTATACATTCATGGTACGATGCCTTGCGAAGGGGCGGAATTGTCACGTTGGGGCAAAAGGGAAAACTATGGAAAGGGAAAGGTGGACCCAAATGCAGTATAACCGGAGGCAAAATCAGGAGAACAAAAGGCGAGCTTTATTGAAAAGCTGTTACAAAAAAACAAAAGCAGACACACGGGGATGAAAAAACAAAGTAGCAACTAAGAACGAGAAAAAAGTAGCAAAAGAAAACATCCAGACAAAGTACAACCCAAAGATTCAAAGTTCAACTTAAACATGGGAAATTCAAAATCAAAACATACCAAAACGGGGCAGAAGCATGAGCAGGATCAGGAGCAAGAATCAGGAACATGGAACAAGGGTACAGAAAAACAGAAGACAGAATTCACAAGACAGAATCCACTAGACAGAATACAATGACCAGACAAAGAGTGAGGGGAACCACAGAGACTAAATACACAGACACTAACGACATGACGAGGCACAGGTGAGGAGAGAGGAGGAAGGAAACCAGGTGTGATAATGAGGGGGAGGCGCACAGAGGAACAGACCAGGAGGGAACAAGACAACAGACAGAGGGAGCCAGAGGGGAGAACTTAAAGGACACATGAGGGCATGGAAGAACAAAACATGAGACACAAGACATGGAGAAATCAAAACATGACACAAGACACAACAAGACATGAAAAAAAAGATGGAAATCATAAACAAGAAACCAAAAACCAGATACAAAGACAAACACAAACAGGAGTCATGACAGGAATAATTATATTCTAAAACTAAATGTTACTTTTTGTAAGTGTTTTATTGTGTCTGTTCAGAACATGGTGGCTTTTGTTACATCGGTAATCGTCATTTTCGTGCTGGTTTATAGTTTAATCATTGGTGAGGTAGCTGTTACATTTCTGACACCAGCTGTTTTATCCCCTGTTGAAACACACTCTGCTGGAGTGACTTTCTCCAGTCTATATTTGTAGTTTTTAAATATAAGGTCTTCATATCAGACAATATATACACTGATATCGATGTATCTGTGATAGGCTAATATTGGCTGATAAAATCAACATGCAAATAAATCGGTCAGGCTCTACTATTTTGCGCAATGTTCATTGTGTGTCCCTCAAGGCATTTAAGATGGTAAAAAATTCAAAGGGGTCATGTAACTTAAAATGACCCTGCTTGAAGTGTATTGTGAGAAACATGAGAAAACCCTCCCTGAATCAGTATCTACTCATTACTTTAATACAGTTATATAAAGACAATTGTAGTAATTAGAGAAGGGAGATAACTGGATAAAATAGAATAGTGGAATTAGAAATGTCGGATAAAATGTATGGATAAAATATAAATCAGGCGACCTATAAATGTCTTGGCCTTGTCTCAGTCTTGGTACTCTCTGATCTAGGTAATATCTTGGTCTCAGTTAGCTAGTAGCTAAGCCAGGTGTGGCAGGATCAACGATTCCATTTTTTAATTCAAAGTTCGAGATAGTGACTCAATTTCGGTGACACCCTTACCTATGGTGAAGTTGGCTGGAAATTGGCTAACTAGTTAGCTCCGCTTCAGTCTGCTTTGCAATGGTGTTTGAAGCAAGTCTAATTTTAAAAATAGTACGACAGGTAAGGCACTGCCTCAGTGTAGTTTGATGATGAGAGAATTCTGCAGAGGCAAGGCTGGATGGAATGATGGAGCATTCTTTATTGAAACAGTTCTCAAGCACTTGTCCGAATGTTCTCAAATCTATGGCAAAAGCAAGGCCATAAAGCCTCACCCTCTGCCCTATCAGAACTCCTATTAAGCCTTCGATTGTAGGAGAGCTACCAGGTGCCACACCCCTGCTCTTCCTGTGGGGGGCTTTTTTAGAGTCCCTTTTGTCCAGTACACACCCACTTCTTCTAATTGGTCACTTTGATAAATTATCCAATAGACCAAAAGAGGAGTTGAACTGTCTCCCTGCTCATCTCCCATTACTCATCTAACTTGGCTGTGGTCAACTGTAGGTCTTCTCCCTAAAATGACCTCTCTGTCCTTCTACAGGAACATAAACGTTTAGACATCCCATCATTTGGCGTGGGGGCCAACCTCAGTTTAGTACTTTATGGCCTGCTAACCTTTAACATACCCCCAGCTGAAGAACAACTCCGGGATCCTGGGAGCTGTGAGCCCCACTCTGTCTACACTCCTTCATTCACATAAGGAAAAACCATTAGTTGTCGTTAAATCTAAACTAAGTAAACTCAAAAATCGGAATGTGTTGTCATCCAGGTACCTCACTACCAAAGTCAGCCAGTTAATTTATGAATTTGATCGGTGCTTTTCTGACTTTAGAACACAGAACTCAGATTTTGCCATCTTTGCCAGTCCTTTCACCACTGACGTCGATGGTGTGCCCCATCTCCTTCAGATGGAGTTAATTGAACCTCACAGTGATAGTGACCTGAGAGCGAAGTTTCAGGATGCTGCAATAGAGGACTTTTACCATCAACTGCCTTCTGTTTTGATGCCACAGCTCTGACTTCATGTCCTGTCCATGTTTGGGAGCACCCACCTGTGCGAACAGATCTTTTCAATGATGAATCTGAACAAGATCAAGCATAGATCAGGCGTCACCGATGACAACCTCCTTGCTGTTTTGTGGATTGCTATAGCACAAGACCTAAAGCCGGACATTGACAAACTGACCGCGGGAAAACGTTGTCATTGCGACAACCAGCCAAAAAACACATAGGTAAGCATTTTTAAAAACCTGAATTAAATATATAATAAAATGTATTTCAACCAAAAATAACTTGAGTAAATATGTTTGCAATTTAATGGTTGTGCTTTTATTTTGTGTTTGTCGCTATTTTCAGAACCTGATCAATGGATGTGGATGGTGTGTGAAATTGTGTCCAAGGGTGAGGAAGGATCTACTTGCTGTCTTCAAGGCCAAGCAGCATCACCTCATCAACTTCACCCAGAACCTGACCAATGTAGCTGTGAACAGAGACAACCCTTATTGTTATTTTTAGTTAATAACTTATACTAGTTGTGTGTGTAGCGATATATTCAGTGTGTTTACAAGTATATGTGTCCAAATGTTTAATGTAATCAAAACCAAGTCTCATTGGTTGGATGCATGTCCTCTGCAAGGCTGTCTGCAGCTATTTGTTTTTATAAAATGTTCCACATGTTTTAGCTGCTCAGAATTATTTGTTGTACCATAGTTCTGCCCCACTCAACTGTGACAAAAAGCATTTTGAGCAAAGCTAATGTAATAACTTGTGTTTAATCATATTTGTCTGTTATTCACTTGAAAAAATTGATCTTTGATTGATAGAATAATGGGGGTTTCTTGACCTGATAAATTAAAGGGATTAGTTATAATAACAGAGCGATGTGCTTACATTTATTTTTACATTCATGTAAATGCTAGTTAAATATTCGTACACTTGAATGCATAATAATCAAATGCAGAGACGGTTATTTGTTGCAATATGTTAAGGAGTAGTTACATTGATACAGTCTTACAGTTACAACAGGCGCTTTAAGGGCACCCGTAACGTTGATGTGACCCTGGGTGAAACTGAGTCATCACCCCTGATCAATGAGATGAATGGAGACCACTTTCAGCACGGGTCACACAGTCATTTTGAGTATTTGATGATGCCTTTTGGTCTGACATATTCCCCTGCTGTCTTTTAAGCCCTAATTAACTTTGTCCTCTGATACGCTCAGTGACTTTGATTTTGTCCAATTAGACAATATCCTTGTCTTTGCACGCACTCTTGTGGAGTACAAACGACAGGTGTGGCTGGTGTTACAGATGCTCCTGGAAAATAAACTTTGTTAAACCTGAACAATTGTGAATTTCTGTGAATTCCAAAACCTGGTAATTCCATGCTCCTGCAGTCAAGTGTGATGAAGCACCAGCTCCCTCGCTATGCTAGGTTTTTGTGAGATTTTCACCAGGCTGTCAGAGCTCTGGTCATAGTAGCTAATATAGCTATATTAGCTGTAGCTGGTGGTTGATAGTTTGGTAGATGAATGTCTTTGATGAATAGTTTTCATTAGGATTGGTCCATTGGTATATTAAAGTCTACTGGCAATAAAGTCATGGAAAATGAGTGGTCTAATTCTGGGAGTTTTGATGACGAAGCCCGGAAATGTCCAGGAGTAGGTTGATTTGGCATCAATATGGTGAACAAAATAGCTTTTTTTAGTTTGTTTTGATTGTTTGTAGTTGTTGTAATTGTTTGTTTTTTGAATTGTGGCTTTTCTTCCCTGTAAATGATAACACTTTAAATAATCCTTTATCTTTTACAACCACAAACATTTAGCTTTGCTGCTCTGTGGATGGACTGCTCTGACAGCTTGGGAGAAATATCAAAACCTAAATATGTGATGTTTCTAGTTCCAGATGGGCCCAATTATTTCTACACAGTCTGACTGGATTAATATAAATAAACAGAGCTGTCATTGAGTAACTCATCTCTTAAAAATGACCTTGGAGATAATGAGGAATGATTTCTTAATTCATCAAAAGTAAATTATAGGTTTGTATATGTAAGTTGTTTTTTTTGGGTCTGTCTCTCAGTGGCCATTTGAATCATTGACATTATAATACCATTCTTTGTATTTTCAGGTTGTTCATCCTGGTCTTGGTGTGTGTTAGTCTGTTGTGGATTCCAGTCATCCAAACAGCTAATAGTGGACAGCTATTTGATTATATCCAGTCAGTGACCAGCTTTCTAGCGCCACCCATTACTGCTGTATTCCTGATGGCTATCTTCTGGCCACGTGCCAATGAGCAGGTAGGTCACTCTTTCTCTCTCTCTTGGTTTGTATTTTGGGGCGGCGGTGTAATTTGACAATATTTTTTTGATGGCTTGAAACTTAAACACTTCATTTTTTTTGCCCTTTTTAAATCCGATGCCTTGGATTAGTTCTGGATCAATCATGAAGTGATTTGTAACTGTGATATTTAACGAAGCTACAATTACACCTCAGATAGGGCCTATGATCAATCAGTCAATCAATCAGGCTTTATTTATAGAGCACAAAGTGCTTTGCAGAGTTAAAAGAGGAGCAATTAATACAACATCCCCCCACACACACACACGCAAAAACACTCTCACACGCACACACACACACACACACACACACACACGTATACAGCTTAAAGTACACTACAAGTAAATATAAAAAAGTGAGTACTAATAAAATAGATAAATAAATTGTAATAAACAAAACAGGGCACTAATAACAGGTATTGTGGAACTGAGGAAACACTATCATTGATGCAATTCACTAATTTTACTGTTTTTCACATTATGCAAATTGGCAAAAAATCTAGGTAAGCGGAGCTTCATGGTCCAACAAGCTTACTTAGTTTTTATTTAAATTTCATTCTAAATCATGTACAGAATCACAATCATCATATCTGTTGTTTCATACATAAGGTAACAGTTATGGTACAGCAAAAGAGATGGAGACTATAATGGCAAAGAAAAATATAAAATGAAATAGAATAAAGCAAGTTAAAAAAACCAGAAAGAATTAAATCAGTATACCCACAGCAGCGCTCCACCTTTTAGTGAATATCATTTTTTAATGTCTCAGGGAATATGTTATTTGTTCCATTTGATATATTTACTTTATTTTTTCAGTCCAAATATTGTGTGTTAGAGGGTCAGTTTAGTCCACCTTACTGTAATGCATTTAATTGCTGTTGCTAGTAGTATCTGTAAGAGATATTTTTTGGCTCTTCCTTCCATACCTCTTGGTAGTAATAGATCTAGTGGGGCCACCATTGGGTCCATTGTAATATTGCCACCAAATATTTTATTTAGTGTTTCAAACACTTTGAGTGTTTGAGTGTGTAGTGCTAAATTTAGCTGTAATTTCAGGTGTCCCAAAGAACCTCATGAATACCTTCCATTTAAATTCTCTCCATACATTTGAATTAGTTACCAGATGTACTTCAGTACAAATTTCCTCCCACATATCATGCGATATGTTGGAATTAATTTCAATTTCCCGTCTCTCCTTAACCTGTGCATTATTATTCAAATTCATGCTCAGGAATATTTGGTAACAATAGCTTATTCATTTCTTATCCCATTCTGCTTACAAACAATGCAGTAAGACTTTTGTTGTGAAGAGAATACATTTTTTTAGACATTTAGATATATTAGATATATAATTTCTCTCCATCAATTGCCTGAGCAGATGATGATGTTGTGAATGATTTTAATAATAAATTGGGTTTTTTTCTTGACACTGTTGCTCCTTCAAGAATGAAAAAAAGTCAACAAATTACTTTGGAAAACTGTTTCCCATACTTACTTCTCTGTTTTTTTTACTTCTCTGTCATACTTACTACCGTCCTCCTTATCAATTCCAGACAAATCATAAAGGCAAGTGATTAATGAACAATTCTGTCCATGTCAATGACTGTAAGTCAGCTCTTTTGTGTTGAATGCAGACACAATGTCTAGATTTCTGGATTAGATATTCCAGTGCCAAGGAGTACTGACTTGACCTCCCTTACCCTAAAGCAGTAGGATACACTTCATCAGCTGTACCAGGCCAGCCCCTCATAGGCCAAAAAGAAAGAAAAAACTTATTCATAAACCTTTCTTTGACTAGTTTATCAGTATTATATTAACTTGTCTTTCACACTCTGCGTCATCACACAACACATCATAACACACTGTACAGCCCGTCATTACCACTACAATTAAGTTCTCAACCTGTGGGAAAAGTATTATTAAGGCCCGAGCACCGACGGGTGAAAAAACGTTCCCCTCCGTCATACGTGGTGGGCGTGGTGGTGCAATCCATTTCGATGCTTCCCCATAAAGCAGGAAGTCCTCACAACTTCAACATACAATTTTCCATCTACAGCAGATTGCTCATACATGTAGAGGGTGTTGCCCTGAATACGTCTATGCATCAATACTCGGTCACATCCATAGCGCCACCTACTGGACACAGGAAGTCAAACAACCATAATCCCATTTACATGACATTTACTGCTTGTTTTCTCCACATCACACAATACAACATGACATTCAAGTAATTGTGCTACAACCCAACGCGCATGTAACGCCGGCCCGTATTATTATTATTATTATTATTGATAATGTTAATAGTAATATTATTATTGTTATGGATCATATTTTACCTATAGTAGATGTGTGGCTTATTGTATTATTAATTCATAGTTATATTTCAATTAATGCAACTGTTGTTGTTGTGGTTTTAAGATTATCCATTAACATATTTGTTCTTCAGCTTTTGCTGTCTTACTGGCTGAAAATGCCTTACTTATTTATAATAGGCAAGTTCAATGAGAGTTGATAGAAAGAAAGGATCTGAACTCAGTATTAAAATAGGAAACAATAGCTATGTCTCTCTATCTCTGAAACACAGAAGAATAAATATCACGCCACAGGCAGTGTTATTGCCATTACATCCTAAATAAATATAATCTAAACTAATTTATGGAGGTGAAAATGTCACATATAGGCAAAAATGAAACAAACTGAAGCATTTATATATTGAAAGTGTATGGATGCTTTCAGATCTTTTTCATTTGAATTCTGCATTCATGAACAAAATGAAAAAATAGGTTATTGTCAGTCTAACCTGGACAACCAACGTTCCTGGACAAAAGAAAGGTACATATATAAATGACTCAAAAAGGTAATGTCAAGCCCTGACAGCCATGGTGATGCTAAGCTGTATCTGAGGTCAGCTAGCAGTAACAACAAAGCTATAAAACAAACCAAGCATAAGCCATAGCTAGGATGTGAAGTGCCCTCCTGCTTCAAAACAAACATATCTCAATAGTAATCCACGATTCAGGTATAATAAGGTTATAAAGTCAGGCTTGGATAACTTTTAGGCTTGCCAGTGCTGCTTGCTCAAGTCTGGGCTCTCAAATCATTGTTGTAGTCCAGGCATTGGTGAGGGCCAACATTTATCCAGAGGCAAAAAAACGCTATGGCCTGAAATCCTAAATCAGTTATTTTTACGGGAAGGATTGTCTAAAAGACTGTAAAACACAGATACACAGCAACACAGCAAACAGAAAGTCCAGTAATGAATGACAGTTTAGAGAGGTGATCACAGAAAAAAAAAAAAAAATCACATACCTATTCCGTATGACTGTGCAGCTAATAAGTTGTGTATGTGTGTTTCAGGGGGCATTCTGGGGTCTGATGTCTGGACTAGTGGTTGGACTGATCCGCATGGTTCTGGAGTTCTCCTATGAATCTCCTTCCTGTGGTCAGCCTGATCATCGGCCTGCTATCCTGGCAAATGTCCACTACCTGTACTTTGCTCTTATCCTGATGGCTCTCACCTGCCTTATCATTGTTGCTGTCAGCTTGGCTACTGCCCCGATACCTAAAGAACATGTAAGGAACGTCACAAATTCATGTTGTTTATATTTTCATTTTTAAAATAAAAAATAGTGGTACAAAAGTGGTCACTGAAACAGTTACTGCACTGCAGAATGGAGCATCACAAGTACTTTAGCTGTTGTTAACAAAGTCATCAACAGTCCTATACCTAATCTGTCAATCAAACAGACAGACAAGGCATAAAGACTCCAACTGCAACACACATCTGCTGCTCACAATAATAATCACAGCATCTGTAAGGTGTAAGGTCTGAAGATCAGCGTTACAATCACACAGTTCTGCTGAGCATTTTGCAAGGACCATTTTTGCAAATGACAAGCATGAAATCAGTGTTGGATAAGGCAATGCCAATGTTGACGCAAAAAACAATAAAGAAAATGGTGAGTCTGTTTCCTTGTTTGTTGAAGCAGTGCAGAGCCTCAGTTTTTGAAAGCACTGATAACATTTTAACACCTCAATTATCAGGAGCAGCATGCAGCCACTTTCCAGTGCAGGAACTTTGTAACTTATGACCCGGGTCCTCCCAGAATTTAAACTGTTTCCAATATTTGTCTTTAAAAAGGCTATAGCAGGATCAACATAATCTTGTATGTGCTGCATTTGAGACATACAAGTGGTGCTGCCTGCTGCTATTTTTTTGCTGTTTCACATCAGATCAAAGTTCATACACGTATAGAGATCCAGAACCCTGTAGGGGCCAGCCCAAAACAGCATGGTGGCCCATAACAGCATGAGCTGTTGTGGAATCCCTTTGTGATGTTTCAGTTTGCAGCCCTGTACACACAGAGGTCCTACACTGCCTATGCTTTCACCTGTCCATCTTTTGGTTGGCTTGTCAGCAGGATTATACAGAAACTACCAAACAGATTTCCACAAAACTTGGGTGAACGTTAGGTCTTGGCCCGGAATAGACCCAGTTAACTTTTGGTGCAGATCTTGACAAACCAAGGAATGTTTTCTCAGTTTCTTTGACATTGCTAGACCTGGCATTTTTCTACATTTTTGTTAATTGGTCAGGGTATAATTTATGGACCTTAATGGATAAATCCTGGATCTGGTGACCTTTTGCAGTTTAGCAGTTATGGATACTTTAGAGTGATACAAGGATATTGAGTTTGATATTCATTTAGACTTGATGGAATTAAAGGGGACTGTTGGACCTTGGCAGAGTGTCTATAGTATCATCCCCTGGGAAGTGCTAAAACGTAGATGTGAGAATTTATCTCCAAATCAGTTGTAAAACTATGGAAAGAAAAGCATAATGGCCACTCGTTACATTTCTTCAGTGGAAATTGACTAGTCTACAATAGTCTAGTCCTTCAAATGTGACCCCGGATTACGTGTCCTTGATCGAAGGTGGGGAGCGTCAGGCAGGAATACTAATATGACTCTCCTCCTCTCTTGACCAGCTGCACAGGCTGACCTGGTGGTCCAGATATAGCCAGGAGCCCCGGATTGACCTCTCAGGTCCCCAGGTGACCTCCAACCCGGTTCTTTCTGACCTCAGCCCTGACTCTGACAGTTTGTCAGGTTCCTGGTGGAGCAGAGCTGCTCTGCGGCTCTGTGGTCTGACTGGTTCAAGCTCGGAGTCTCTATCTCCAGTAACTGAAAGCAGTGAACTAAACTCCCTGCAGGAGGAGCCACTCTGGAGAAAAGTCTGCAATGTTAACGCCTTGCTGCTCCTGACCGTTAATGTGTTTCTGTGGGGATACTTTGCCTAATGTGCAGGTTAAGTGTGCAACTGATGTACTGGATTGCCATTCTTTTGTTAAACAATGAATGAAAAATAAATAAAATAAATGGCTTGCCCAGATGTTGGATGTTAATTCTATGCATCAGCAGACTATTTATTTAAAAGCATCTCATTGGGAAACACATTAGTGACGATGATCATGGCACACTCTGATTTAACCACTGTTGGAGTATTCTAAACCACACACAAAAAAAAACTGCAATATGTGATGGAAATAAATGGGACATCCTGTGTACTGTGAATGTTTATCTTGTGGAAAGACATAGGGTAGAAAAGCATGGAGCCATAGTATCTGTCACTTTTTCCCTACTTTCAATTTCCTGACTACCTCAGACGACCGTGCTGCAGTCTGCAGCAGAAAAGCATTAGATTCAAGGGAATTTTCTATAATTTATACAAAGTATAATGTAACAAACCTCCATCCCCTTCAGTGATATATTGCTGCTTTGCATCCACCCTTGTTTCTTTACTGTTTGAATAGGAAAAGCAGTGGCTGGGTGGACAGGCCTCAATCAGTGCGGTTAGTGCATCTGTGCCCAGAAAAGCCTCCATCTGAAAAAGTCAGTCCAGATTGTGATCATCTATAAGTTAATTAATACAAAAAAGCTGTGTCTGCTGTCACTGTTGTATTAAACAGTGCCATGTTGATCTCTGCCCAAGAGTTCCTGTTTACGTGAACTGAAACCAGGTTTTTCATGTTTGGTCCTTTTGAAGCTCTGTTGGCAGTATTGTGTTGAGCGGAGATGATGGGTTTAATGATATCAACGGTGGTGGGTGGGAGAGCAATGAGTACATTACATTGTCTTACGTTGTAGACAAGGGCCTGAGAGCCCCTGAGGTAGGGATGTTTTAAAAAATCCAGACCTGCTCCCGAAAATATCAAAGTTATCGAAGAAGTGAAGTTAAAATTGCTTCATGCAGTTTTTAGACATTAATTAAGAGATAAATACAACTGAATGTGCAGTGCAATGTTCTTTCAAACTGATTTAGCATGAGTTGGAAAAGTATTAAAATCTTACTTTAAAGTTTAAGACTCATGGTAAAAGGTCTTGTGGTCACTGCCAATATGTGCGACCACTGTGCACATGTTTGTGTTTTCCAAGCACAGCTGGAAGCTGTGAGTTGAGGTTCAGCACAACTAGTAACCACCACCTCAATCTGTTTGAGACATAAGGTTGACCATCAAACTGGAAGAAAAATTGAATGGAGGGGGGTTTAAATAATAGTCTCTTGGAGCAATCTTAAAGTCAATCATTTCCAATTCTGTGAAAAAAATGGCTGTATCTTTTGCCACTTTTCAACTCCTCCTAGGGGGATAATTCGATCCACCCTATTGGTATACAATAGACCTTAACGAAGAGACTTCATCAAAAACTGCACATGGTTAAATATTGGCCAAACTTCACATGCTTGATAAAAGCATTGTTTGAAATTATGTAAGGATGTCCCCGGTTACTTCATTTCAAGGAAGGGACTCTTAACTTCTTAGTGCGCCATCGAAAACACATTAATATATAGAGCTGTAAGAACCAGTCAGTGTCCAGCAGTCAGGCTGTGACTGCCCCACACCATGTCAATCACAAAGGTGTAAGTGCTCGTTCATTGCTGCTTGCAGCTTTAATTTGAATGTTTCTATATGAATGAGATGGATGTGGAAAAATGGTGGGCTAGAAAAACAATCAGAATAAAAAAATACACCCATAAGAAGGCAGAGTCTGTTGTTGGGATATTGTTGACAGGATGCTGGTGAAACTGCTGGTGATCATGGACCATGTCTCTCACCCCTCCACTAAGCTCAGCTGAAGAGCAGCTTCAGCAGCAGCCTCATTCATCCTCGCTGCCTTAAAGAACAGCACAGGAAATCATTCCTACCCGGTGCCATCAGACTGTACAAGGCTTCACAGCAATGCCCATGCAATACACACACATCATTTAAATGACTTTCTATTATTTATTTATTATTTAAATCTTACCAATCCCTTATCTATCTATCTATCTATCTATCTATCTATCTATCTATCTATCTATCTATCTATCTATCTATCTATCTATCTATCTATCTATCTATCCTACAGCTATAGATGTAGGTTACACTCCCAGCCAACAGGTGGCGGTAAGGGGCTTTAAGTTTTGCCCACAGCCGTTATACGTCAGGAGGAAGAAGATAATTAACGTTCAGTTTCCAGGGCATTTCAGGTGGCGGCTAAAAAGCGCCAATTCAATAACATTGTGGAGTTTATATGACGATGTGAACGTTTTGTCCTCTCATCATTAACCGCTTCACCCATATTTGTGAACATTAACCGGCTTGCGGACGTGTCAGTTTAACGGTTCTTCCCCGGAGACCGACTCGTTTATAGTTCGTTAAAAACATGGAGAAACTTTTCAGCAAAGTGCTACAAGTGAAGCTGAGGTGCTCGGACTGTGAGGAAAGGTAAGACTATCGACGTTCACGTACAATTACCAATCTTCAGTACATTATAGAGCTATGATTCAGTCTTTCTACTGTATTGGCAGCATTAAAATTCGCTTTCTGTCTCTAGCCACGTACGGTCGATGTAACCAAGCGTTACTTTACATCAGCAGCAGTGCTGAGCAGCCGTGTCAGTAATGTCTATGAGCCTGTGGTCATGTAGGCTTATGGAGATTACCTACGTCTTTTAGTGTAGTCGCCTCTAGCTTTTGGTGAAAACTTGTCTATTTCTTGATTTATTATTATTATTTATGCCAGCTGAGTTATGAACACATAATTACATAGAAAAAAAGCCAACACTTCTGCAGCTAAAATAAATAGCAAGAACAACCTCGCAGAATTCCTTGGTCTGTTAGTTATACCGTGAGGAAGGTAACACAACTATTCATGATTTTAATTACTCTAATCAATTTAACACAGAGACAAACATATTCAAACTTTTATAAATGGATGTTTGAATCAGAGTCATTGTAAAAATCTAGAAACAAAATAAAACTATTGTCTTTTATCTGATTAGTATAATTCCATAAATCCAGAACCACATCATACTCACATCATAGTTGTTCATTCAAATTATTGGCATTCAGATGACTTTAAACTCCAATCTGTACTTACGTAATTCAGTTTCTTACTGTGTTAAATTAATGACACACTCCATAGTAAGCATGCTACTGGACTGTGCACACACTGCAATAAACTGGGAACTGAAAATCATGTACAAACAGATTTCAGCAATGATGGAAAAAAAGAGGGACTTAATATCAGTATTAGTTCAGAAAAAACACATCATGGAAAGTACTCAGTCTTCTAATAATTGTTTTTTTTTTTTATGTAGACACAGGACTATTAGAGAGAAATTTTTTTTTCCTGCCAATCTTTTGCAACACTTTGGTCCAGTATGTGGTGGTAAAGCACCTGCAGGCTGGTTTGCCATCTGCCATTAAAAATGAAAGAAGTAGTCAACTTGATTAGTTGTCACATTAAACTGCAGATCATGCTTGATGTTCCTCAGAACACAAACCTAGTCCTGTTGTGTGTTTAGACATTAGCTCCATCGGCTGCTAACCGCAAGCTATTAGCTCCATAATTGTTTGCTCGGTTGACCAAACACATCAGGGCTCTGCTGCTCAATTGCTGCTAGTTGAGTTGACAGCTAATCACAAATGTGAAACAGAATTGTTTAAACATAACAAAATACTATGAGCCACACGTCATTATTAACAAGTTTACTGTGTCTTTTGTGACGTCTTATTGTGCTGAGTAGACAGCCAGGGATTGTAACCTACTGACACAATGTTGAGAAGATGCAGTCTTGTAGTCAGTGCTCTGATGAGCTTGTATTCGTCCCTCTCCTTACGAAGATGCATTTGGTTTTCAACCATCCCTCGTCGGCCATATTGTGGATTCCTTTAGCCTCTCCATGATGCATGGCATTTTGAAC
Organism: Sparidentex hasta; assembly: GCA_030272975.1. Taxonomy (NCBI): domain Eukaryota; kingdom Metazoa; phylum Chordata; class Actinopteri; order Spariformes; family Sparidae; genus Sparidentex; species Sparidentex hasta. The sequence continues at coordinate 26,391 of JARJLU010017258.1, forward strand.
AAGTAACTCCATTTTGTGTGGTTCTTCCAGACGCACACATCTTTAGCTAGATTAATGTTGTTGTTTGTGTGTAATGAAAGGCTTTTGAACCTTCAAGCTGCCTATTTACTGTTGATCAAAAGTGAATGTCGCCAACCTCTACTCTGTTAAGCACTCTGAAATCCTTTGTCTTTGTTAGCTGTTGATGGTAATTTTTTTCGTCATCAAGTTGAATAATCAGCGTTCCAAAATGATGGTTCCATTTTTTTAATTCAGCAGACTAAATCAAGTAGAGCTGTACTTAAACCGTCCTGACATCACAGCTGTTCCTCCTGAACTGAAGTGCATTCAGGTGTGCTTCAAGTTAATGGGGATAAGAGCTGATAATCAAGCTGGTCCATGCTGGTGGATTCTGATTTGTTGGATGACTGGGTTTTAGGGGCACCTTCTTTGTTTGCAGGCTTTTTAGGGGTGATCCACATGGAAACGCTTTTTTGCGTAAATGCACGTTTTGCATCGTTGTGGCTGATGGTCCACATGGATCCTGTAAACGCAGTTCGTGTAAGCGCACTTTTTTGAAACCTTGTCTCAGGGTGGAAAAATCCAAAAATGCTGCCATTGCATTCTCGTGTGGACAGCGAATCTTACTTAGCGTTTCGATGACGTAGGGCTGGGCCATAAATCAGCAATATTGATTAATTAATTAAGTTTGTGGTTTTGGACGATTTTCAAAAAATGAAATTGATTTTGTCTTTAATTTGCTGCGCCACCACTCCTCATGAGCTCCCATAGTTCACAGTACGCTCCGCTCTCCCCTCCATTGACTTTCCGCAGACACACAACACAACAACATGGCAGCAAGCCACCAGTATGCTCCTAAAACGGCACTGTCGCAGTTATTCTTGAAACGATGCTGAGGAAAATTAGTCCTTGGAGTCTGCATGTTAGACTTCTAGTTTTATATGCAGGCATCTCTTTTGTTTGGACTATGTGGTGTGGTCCCAACAACAAAATCACTATCAGTAAATAGTGGACCCTGTCTGGCTTCACTCCCAGAGAGGGATGCAGTTTCAGTTAAGTGGAAGCTGTTTTCCTGGCAGAAGTGTGATTTCTGTGTAATTTTTTTCCTCGTATAAGTTGCCAAAGACACTACCTGCTCCCACATGACTTTGTGGGTGAAGTGTGGGAGGCTTGTCTGATTTGAATGTCTTTTATTTGAGCAATGTCAAGTAAAGGATCTGTTTAGTTGTTAGAACATTTGCTAACATTACTTTGTCTTCATTTGATAACTCAGCTTTCCTGCAGCATTTGTTAAATCGAAACTCTCGCCAAAATGCAACCTAGGCTTTTTTTTTAAATTAGGGATGCACCGAATATTCAGCCACCTAAATACTCTAATCACCTAAACAACACGGCCGAAACAGAAAGTTGTGATGACGCAAATAAAGCCAGCACACTCTTGTCTGGATAAGCACCAACGTGTCTGCGGTGTGGACGTATTACAATATATCTAAGAACGACCCACAGATAGCAATTTGCAAAATTGTAATGCTGAAGTATCAAGAGGGGGAGCATCTGCAGATCCACGTTGGGTTTAATTAATCACCTGAAATCCAAACATCCTGATTGCCATTCTGAGTACGAGAAGAATGTGGCACAGAAAAGGAAAATCAATCTGAGCATGCCCACTCTGTCTGTGGCGGAGGTTTTTGAAAAGGCAAGAAAGTTTTCCAGTGATGGTGCCAAGGCAAAGGGCATCACACAAAAAAATATGGAATTCATTGCCGTAGATGATCAGCCATCCTCTGTCGTAGAGGATGTGGGATTTCTTTGGCTGAAAGAACATATTGAGCCCCGTTATGCCATGCCGAGCAGACGACATTTCTCAGGCGTGTGTTTACCTGAGCTGTTTAATGTTGTTGCAACTCACGGCCATGAGCTTATAGCATCAGATATTTCAGCAATCAGTTTCACGACCGACATGTGGAGCTCAGACGTCAGCCTCTCCAGTATGCTCAGTCTAACCGCACAATGGATCAATACAGATTTCAAGCAGAAAAAGATTCTCCTCCTTTCACAAGAGTTTAGAGGGTCACATACAGCAGCCGCCATTTCTGATGCATTCACCAGTAGGTTCGACACCCGACATATCGACCCATCTTAAGTGCATGCCATAGTCAGTGACAATGCAAGAAATATGGCAAAAGCGATACAAGAAAGCCAGCTGAAAGGAATATGGTGCATGGCCCACACACTGCATCTGGCTGTGAACAAGGGAGTGCAGCGTAAAAGACGTATTGGCTATAGGCAGAAGAATTATTGGCCACTTTAAACATTCTCAGCTGGCCTATTCCCGCTTACAGTCTATGCAAGATCAGTATGTAACACCAATAAAACGGTTCCAAAAAGAAGTGAGTATACGGTGGAACAGCACTTATTACATGCTGGAAAGCCTCTTTGTGCAAGTTGGCTGCATACAGCACAGACCACGAGCTCCCCGTGACATTCACTTCACACCGGTGGGTCTTAATAGAGAACATTATCTCTCTTCTTACCCCGTTTGAGCAGCTAACTAAAGAATTCAGCTCCTCTGATGCATCTGTAGCAGATGTTATTCCTTTAATTTTGGCACTAAAGCGTCTTCTAAGCAAAGAAGTTGAGATGCACCACGGAGTGAAAACAATGAAAAGTACACTCTTAGAGTGTCAGCAGAGGTTTTAATGAGATCTATTCGGATCATCTGCACTTCATCGGGACTGAACTTGATCTGCGTTATAAAGATCATTACTTGGATGTGGGATTAAAGCAGTGTGCATGAGAAATGATCCTGTCCACGATGGATCCGGAGAACCCGCTTGGAGACGGAGAAGCGCACACAGTGCAGCAGAAGGAGAGCAGAGCACAGAAAAAAGGATTGTCTCTCTGCATCAGATGAGGGGCATGCACCCTCACTGTCTGATATGTTCAGTGAGATCCTGCAAGTGCACCAAATAATAGGAAGGTTATTCTGTTCTGACTTACTATATATGTGACTGTCAGATCATTTTATTTATACTTATTCTTCTTGTTTATCTTTCTCAAATGTCAGGCAGAGGACAAGCTCAACCGCTCAACAGTTAGATGGTTATCTGTCTGAAGTCCCCATTAGTGTTGTGTCGGTTGCGAACGTGTCGTTCGAACGAACAAATCTTTTCAGTGAACAAAGTGAAAGGGATCACTTCATGGACTGATTCGTTCCTTTCTCAGTTGAGTTGAGCTCAGCCGCGAGCATGCTGGCCGGGAGTGGAACTGCCGCGACTCACACAGAGAACTGTGAGGACGTGATTCTCGTTCAGGTACTGTGCTGAAAATGGCGCTGTGTCACTCACCCAGTGCAGAGGAGATGATTCACATTCAGTAACCACACTGCTAAAATTAGCGCTGTGTTGCTAACATCTGTGTAGCATCATCTTAAATGATTTTACTGCACAGTAAAAGTCACTCACGTTCACGAACGTGATTCACGTTCACGCTGATTCAGTGACAGTGCGAATGTGACTCAGGTCCTCAGCAGGTCGTTCGCGAACGAGGGATGCCAGGATGTGATTCACGTTCATGCTGTGATTTGTTCATGATTCGCGAACCTACTGCAGGCAGAGAACTGACGCTGAGGACGTGATTCTCATTCAGGCACTGTGCTGAAAATGGCGCTGTGTCTCTCAGCCAGGGCAGAGGAGATGATTCATGTTCAGTAACCGTACTGCTAAAATTAGTGCTGTGTTGCTAACATTCGTGTAGCATCATGTTAAGTGATTTTACTGTGCACAGAGGACACTTTCACTGTGTAATAATTTTAGTGCATGTATACCACTCAGAGCAGTGCTGCGTCTCCCGCGAATGATTGTGTACTATAGTCCCTGAACACACCGTCCCTCAGTAAGTGAACATGAACCCTCAGTTCACGTTCACTAATGACAGATCGTTTGGCTGCTCACCAGTTCAGGGAGTTGGAGAGCACTGAACAATTTGGTGAACGAATCTTTTGAACAAATCATTTTAATGAATGGATTCTAGAGATTCAGTACAGCAAAAAGAACTGCTGTTCCCTTTATTTTCAACAGATTTTGTGGACTCTTTACTCTTTTTTTTTACTAGCATCCTCTTGTGGACCTCTGGCTGTTCAAGTGTGGACCGGTGACCTTGATCTACCCAGTGGTGAAATATGTTGGTTGGCTGTCTGTAACAATTTAGACTAAACATCAAGACCCTTGATCTTAAACTCATACCCTTCAAACTCATACATAGAATGTATCTAATGCCAAGAAAATGATACATTTACATGTTTGCCTGTTTGAGATTTATGCTCTCTGGGTTGTGTGTGATCATTCTTACATATGTACGGAGAATGTCCTGATGTGGCGTTCTTTTGGAAATTAGTGTCTTCCACTTTATCAGATCTTTTGGAAGCAGACATAACGTGTTGTCCTAAAGTACTACTTCTAAATGACACCTCATCATTGAACCTGTCCTCTTCTCGGACCCACACTCTATTAGCGGGGTTGACTGCAGCTAAGAGAATGCTGGCCTTGCGCTGGAAGCCCCCCCACACACTCACATGCACCCAGTGGCTACAATCATTTTTGAGAATACTCTACATGGAGTTGTCTGTAGCAACAATGCATGGAGCTAGTCAGAAAACAATCCAAACCTGGACCTCTGCGTCGGCTGTGGTTAAAGATATACTGAGTTGAGAAATGTAATTTTTTGTTCATTTCTGTGCACTTACTTTGGCCTATAGACACCAACATGACCAATATATTATGTGCTGCATCTCTGTTTGTAATGTAGTAAAAGATTATGTTGGCACACTGAGGGAGGGGGGTTGTCGCCATTCTGGGAGGGTGGGTAGAGGGAAGTGGATACTACTGGCTTTGTCACTGGTTTTGAATAGTGTCATGCCCTTCTCTTTTTAAAATAAAAAAATTATTGATCACAAAAAAAAGAAAATGAGCAGTCTGACTAGCATAACCGAGTGCGAGGAAACTGACAAAGACAAAGAAATTGAACCGAAGAAAGGTCACACCAAATCATTTATTAGGAAATAGTTAGACTGCCTGAAGTCTGACAAATGACAGACCAGCATTAGTTGCATAATGTGTCAGCGAACGCTGGGGTGTCATGATTTTCCAAACCCTCGATTTGATTAAATATTCAATTCTGAGGTCAGGATTCGATTCTTGATTTTTACATACATTTTTTTAAAAGCACAGTTTGCTATGCCATTTTTAGAACTAGACTTTTATGCAATATAACATCTGACCATTGTTAGCAATGTACCACACTTTGTCAAACAATTGGAAACTTAACAAAATAACCTGACAACTAGTTTCTGCAGCGCTTGAAAACTGTGGCTTTATTGTCGACAACTTGAACGTAGTCAACATAACACACTGGAAATCCAAAATACTTCCACACCAGCAATTTCAGTGAAAAAGGAGGGGGTTCAAGTTCTATCAATAGGTCTCCTGCATCTGCAGTCGACATTGTTGTAACCAGAAGGTGATTTGCTAATTTTTAACATGGGGGATGGCCCAATGGGAGCACCACCCTGCCCCGACACACACGTGTACACCTCCCAAAGGACATTGTTGCAGGACACCTTAACCGTAACTGTAACACTTCTAATTCTACAATTCCATTTTATCTAGTTATCGTCCTTCTATACTTACTACACTTGTCTTTTTATAATTCTGTACAGAATGGAGAGAGTCACTCCAGCACAGTGTGTTTCAACAGGGGATAAAACAGCTGGTGTCAGGAAATGTAACAGCTGCCTCACCAATGATTAAACTATAAACCAGCACAAAAATGACAATTACCAACGTAACATAAGCCACCATGTTCTGAACAGACACAGTAAAAATACTCACAATCTGCTCTGTGCAGAACCCAAAGCAGCTGTGCCCGGCCCGACTCCACTGAACTCAAACTTCGGGCCTGGAGGAAATCATCTCCCCTGTGCTTCCCGACCATGGTACAGGAGCCAAACAGGAATGATGTAACACCATGCAATTGTTTGTCTGGCTGTAGCTAATGGCTACTGGTTTAGCTAGTAGCTAAGTTAGAGGAGGGTGACTTGCAGCACTTCAACACTTTTTGTGTGTGTTTTTTTTTTCCACTTGGCAAGCCGACTGGACGTGACATGGGGGCGTGGCAGCATCAACAATTCCACTTTTTTAATTCGATGTTTGAGATTGTGATTTCGGAAATCGTGACACCCTTAGCGACCACTAACCTCTTCCATCATCTCAACAGGTAGCATGAGTTTGCAGTATAATGCTAGTGTCAGCCTCTCTGCAAGTAGCCAACAGACCAGCCCCACTGCTTCTACTAGCTAAACTTCACTTTGTCAATCAACACTCACCGCCGCTTTTTCAGCCAATACCCCATATGAGAAGTAACCAGAGCGATACAAGGACATAACAAGCACAGTTACGTACTGTACCGCTAAAGATATGATGCCTTTAAGCACATTTGAAAAACAGGGCTTCAAGAAGCTGTTGACTCTCAGGGATTCTAAGTACACTGTCTGCCAAACCTCAGCCCGTCCACTACGCAGAGTGGAGGGTAAAGATGGAGCAGCAGCTCAGAGATGATATGTGGTCTGGTCACATGTCCGAACCACATCAGGTCTTACAGAACAGGAGGCTGATTAAGCTGAAATGAGCAACTACCTGCAAGTTCAAGAATGTGCAATATTTACATGGATACAGTAGCATAATCATCCTCAACATTTACCTTTTAAGTTTATTTTCTTTAATCAATGTTCAGTTCAGTATACTACTTGTTATGTTTGTCATCTGGTATGTGACAATGATAATTTTAATAATAATAGTAATGATGATGACAATGATGATGATGGTAATGATAATAATGCGTTTTATTTAAAGGCGCCTTTCAAAGCACTCAAGGACACCACACATAACAACAACAGTACATCAAAAAAAATCAGGAAACATTTGAGTGCAATTATGAAAAGATAAATAAATAAATAAATAAATATGAAGATGCAATTACAGAATAGATAATTGTATTTTATAGACCATGATAAACCTTCTGGTTTGTTTTGGGTTCTGTCCTCAGGAGAATACTCTTAAAACTGTAAATTCAACATTATTATTATTATTGTTGTTAAATATATATTGTGATACTTGACATGGGTCAATATAAAAAAACTTATCATGATAACACTTTTGGCCATATCGCTCAGCCCTAAGCTGAACCAGCTTCACTGAAGGCCACATTTGTGCCTTACTTGGCCTCTGTCTGATGACCACCTACTTGCAGTACAGTGAAGTTTTCTAAAGACAGAAGCATAGCTGTGCCATGGGCTCACTGGTGGCCAACCACTACATGGAGAAAGTTGAGCGTAAGACCTTGATTACCTTCACGGGATCTGCTCCCAGCAGACACTCAACACTGAAAATGTATGTACTGAAAATGTACACACAGATCAATACTTGCTTTTTGAGTCTCTGGAGCAGAAGCACATCAGGAGAGCTTGTAAACCTGTGGTTACCCAAACTGGACCTTTGTCAAAACCGCTGAAAGTTCCAGAGAGGAGGAGACAAGAAAACGTAACAACATCGTCATTCCCTGTGGCACAGGAAACATCTGAGAAACTTAGGAGGAACTTCATTAAACATCATATTCCAGTTCACTTGAAACCTACCACCACATTGAGTCAGAAACTTGTCCATCCTAAGGACAAAACACCCAGGCATAAGCAGAATAAAGTAGTTTATGTTGTTCAGTGCAGCCAGGACAGCTAAAATGTGTGCACTGGGGAGACAAAAGAACCTCTCCATAAATGAATAAACATGTACAGCCCACAACACAGGAGGGCCAACTCCTCAGGTCAAGACTCTGCTGTCCATTTACATCTGAATGATTAAAAATCATTCCTTTGAGGACAGCAATATGAACCAGAGAAGACAGATGGTTTGAAAGAGGAGTAAAATAATCCATCTATGTCAAACTGGAACAACCATCTTTTAACGGAGGAGGTGGCCTCAGACATTACTTATCACCCACCTACAATGCTGTACTGAGTTCCCTCCACAGACAGCTTAAAAACATTCACACCTGGGCTCACTTAGCCCTAGAAACCCACAAGAAGGGCGGTTGGGTCAACTACCCAAAAGTGGCCCAAAGTCTGAAACAAGTTCAGCTGCCTGTGATACAGCACTTAGAAATACCATGACCTGGAAGCCTGAGAACCTTGATCAGCAATACTGTCTGATTGTTATTTATCTATTTAAATGTTTTAATTTTACAGAAAAGCAAGTATCCGTGTCACCATTGACCTTCAGATGACATCAAATCCGGTACACAAAAGGGTGAGTTGGGGATTGATGTTAACAAGAGACAATTCAGTAGTCAGACAGTTGTAAAAAAATTGACAGCGCTCAACACTTTAAAGCCTGCACCTATTCCTACCCTTGCTCTTGCTGCACTGTACTCTTTAGTCCTTCTGCTGCTATTGTATAAATGTTATAAAAGACAGGTCCTTCCCCTGGTGACTAACCTTTTGTTCTTTTAATTATATTAGGATCTTCTAGTGAAACTAACTGATGATATGGATCCATATTTTCTCTTCAACCTCTCTATATCAGAAGAAGATTTCCAAAGGTAAGTACTGTTAGAAGTGTCTAAGTTATATTGCTCAGTCTTTGAATTTAAGATGAACAAGCTTTCTTTAACTCTCCCTGTCCTCGTTTGTGTAGTTTGAAAGTCCAGCAGGGCCTGCTGATAGACTTTGCCTCATTTCCTCAGAAATTTATTGACCTCCTGAATCTATGCTCTTCAGAACAGGAGATGGACAATCCAAGGTATGAACGCAAAGTACTGCACTACATCACAATTGAAAACAAAAACAAAAAATCTGCATTCCAGCACACTAATACTAGTAACTGGTCCTTCTTTTATCAGTCCTAACAATTACATTTATAAAATAATGTATATCTGTGTGAGAAAACCAACCTTGACACTGGATCTAGATCCAATTTATGTTGATAATGATGATACACTTTAGACACTACTAGGGCTGGGCAACATGGCTCAAAAATGTAATCTCTGATTTTTTTACACCAAACTTGATTATATTTTCTTGCTTTTATATGGCCCTGCCATTGTAAACAGTGCACATTCAAATTCACTTGAAAAATTAACAAAAGTCCCACCTCTTGAATAAAAAAAATGTCTGTTTTTGATATAATGCTTTTGTAAACATGAATTTAACATGTCAGATGGCATGCATCACAAAAACGGATCAGTTTCCCCATTGGGATTGATGAAGTGCGAACATATATTTTTGCTGACAAGTAAAAGGTGCCTTTTGTATATGCCAATCTCTACTGGTCTCTGAAAATCCTCCACTCACAAAACATTCATACTTAGCCATTCGATCAATTTTATAATCGGTGGGAGGTTCTTTTTGAGCTGTTGCAAGATGGAATTCAGTGCCGCATTATTGGCTCTGGCAGGTAATACACCAATCAAATTATGTATTTTCTGTGAACCATAAATTAGCCTACATTGTATACTGCACATTGGTAATGAGAGAGGACAGACAATCCCTTGTAGTGGCACAAATCTTCCTTCCCTACATTCTTTCTGTTACATTCTGGCACATCCTTCAAAAGTATATTTTTCAGGGATTTTTTTCAACAACTGTTGGAAGTGTTGTTGGAGCTTCAGCACCAACCAAACATTCATTTTGAGTCATGTCTTTCACTGTATACCAAATCCACTTATACCACCCGTTATATTCCGCCTGTTCCCTTTTTCTATTCGCTATTGGTTTGAAACCCCTCTGGATTGCCTTATGGGGCTTCAGTTGGTGTTTCTGGTCGACATCGTCATCACTGTCTTGGTCATAAATGTCATACTCACCGTCTTGGTCGTAAGCGTCATAATCAGATGTGGGTGTGATAGGTTCTATGGCCGTAACTACTTGTTTGGTGTTACTCGGTTTTCTTATCCTGGTCGGACTTCTGGCCCTCATTGGTTTAGTCGTCAGCATCAACTCAGCAGTCAAAGTCAGCTTTGTAGTTATAGTTGGTTTTGTGGCCACAACTGATTTAGTTATTACAACTGTTTTAGTAATTACAACTGGTTTCGTAGTTACAGCTAGTGTAGTGTTTACAATCGGTCAGTTCTTTATCATCAATTAAATTAGTTGTATTTAATGCAGTGTCAATGTCACTTGTCACTTACATTGTCTGAGTTCCAATTCATCACAACCTTCCCACTTTCACCTAGTCTGCTCGTGTGGATAACCTCTAGAGTATATTCCCTGTTCGGTGCTATAACCGCTTTATTTACCTCAAAGATCCATTTCTCTGCTCTTCACCCCATGTTGTGAAGACGCCCTCTAAGTAATGTTTCCTCCAGTCACACCCCATAGTTTCCCATGGGTTGTACTCTATAACATCTTTAAGAAGAATGACACTATGAATCATGCCATATGTTTGGTTTTGGGCAGGTATGTACTTTCTCACCTTCCCAGTCCGCTCATCCACATTGGTATTTGGCATTCTTGGCATTAGCATCATATCAACAAATTCTGGAACTGTCACATCTTTGGACCTCAATGTAGGAATAATTGTATCATTAGGTTTTAATGTAGTTTGGATTTCTTAGGGTTTAGGAGTAGTGAATACATTTCTGGGATCATCTACCCTCCACAGAGGGAGTATCTGTGTACTTGGTGTCTTTCCAACATTAATTCCCACTTCTATATAAAAGTCATAATATGTTACTCTCCACTGATGTTCTGCCTGCATCTGAACTGCCCATGCATTTGATTCTTTGTGAATTATAACTGCACATTGGTCTGACCCCCATAATTCCTTGCCATTCTGAGCTCCCTTAAGAAAAATCCCACATAACCTCGTGGTTGCTATCATTACATTAATGTATGCTATAGTCCATAAATCCTTTACCCTCTGTTTCGGTATAGTGGATCTCCAGAATTCTCCACTTGTCCCCTTTCTGCGTTTAACCTTTGGTGTCCGATAGGTTTTAACATTTTTATTCACTGCCTTTCTTATCTCCCCCATCCCTACTACATCATGAGTTATGATTTGGCTCATTTCCCTGTTAACATGGTTTGTGGTTGCATCATACTCATCTGATTCTTGTCTTTTGGTTTCCACTCTGGTGGCTGCCTCTCTGGCGGCTGCCCCTCTCGTAGTTGGCCCTCTTGTCGATGATCGTCGGGTGGCTTGCCCTTCGTTGACTGTTGCTCCTTCAGTAGGCTCTCGGGCGGCTCCTTCAGTTGCCGCTCCTGCTGTTGCTGATCGTGTGGCTTGCCCTCCATCAGTTGCCGCTCCTGCAGTTGATGACCTGACATCACCCATGCCAGGCAGCTTGTCACCATCAGCAAATGAACCAGAAGCCTTTGTGTGTCTTTTTCCTCTGGTACACTTGCACTTTGGTCAGCTTTATTCAGAGTTGTGGATTGCGCCTTAGTACAGTGATTGAGGTGATACCACTATGTGCTTCCCTCCACCTGCACAGCTGTTGGCGTTGCCCGTACCACCGTGTAGGGGCCCTCTTGCCTCGGTTGATGCCACTTTCTCCGAAAGATCTTGACATAGATCTTGTCCCCATGTACCACTGTGCTCTCCGTCACTGAGCTGGACACAGGAACTGTTTTTTCCTGTAGGTAGATAGCTTTGTGTATGGTAGATAATTGCTTCATGTACTAGTTCAACTTCATTTGTAATTTTTCAAGCGGGGGTCCCTTATAGGGGCCCCTCAAATGAGGCGCATGCATGGGCCGACCCGTGAGCATTTCATGCAGCGTCAGATGTGTGATTCTGTTAGTTTTCATGCGACAGCTCATTAGTGCAAGTGGCAAAGCATCTACCCAGTTTAGTTTCGTGCTCGCACAGATTTTGTTGATCTTCTCCATCATCCCCTGTGATTGAGGATGATAGATGCACCCGAGTCTCTGTTTGATTCTTAGTTGTTGTAAGACTTCTTTAGCTACTTTTTGGACAAAGGCTGTCCTATTGTGTGAGCTTATTTTTGATGGTATGCCAAAACGTAGAATTATCTCTTGTATTAGGAATTTCACAACAGTTTCTGACCCAAGATCTTTTGATGGTGTTGCTTCAACCTAACGGCTGAATCAGTCGATTATTACCAACATGTACCTTTTCCCGTGTACAGATTTTATCATGTCAACATAATCCATCACAAGATGTTTAAAAGATCCTTCTGGTACTGGAATATGACCTACTGGTGTAGTAATACCTTTTTTCACATTGTTTTGAGCACAAATCTCACACTGTCCCAACACCTCATCAACCATTGACTGCAGGTATGGCGACCAGTAACTTGTTTGATTTTCTTCATTACTTCCCCCTTCGCACAGTGGTCCATACTGTGTGCATCAGATATCAGCAAAGTCAACAATGACACTGATGCAACCAACAAGCCTTCGTGAGACCGCCATAGTCCCTTCTCATCCTTAGATGCCCCTCTCTGCTGCCATATAGTGTGTTCGCTAGATCCCGCCTTCTGTTGTATCAGAATAATGTCCTCTGGGTTAACAACTGGCTCTAGTGACACAACAGGTGTTAGAATGGTTACTTCGCTCTTCCTGACAAGTTTTGCTGCCTCGTCTGCTGCATTGTTACCTCGGATAACATCATCATTACCTTTCCTGTGTTTAATAATGGCAAGTTTTGTTGGCTGCATCATAGTTGAAATTAAATCAATGATTTGTTCTTGGTTTTGGATTGGGGTGCCGTCAGTTTTCTTAAACCCACATTGTCTCCAAATTGCCCCATACATGTGGCATACGCCATGGGTGTATGCTGAGTCAGTGAAAACATTGCCACTGCAAACATACCCCTGGGGTATTCTAGTGTAGGAATATTGTTGTCCCCTGTACATGAATGCAAATAAATGCCGGGATTCTTCAGCTAACGGAATACTAAAAAATGCTGAGCACAGATCAATTAACAAATATTTAGCATTAACTGGTATGTTGGTCAGTAATGTGTGCGGGTTTGGCACCTCTGCTGGCCAGTCTGCTACTATCTCGTTTGTAGCTCGCAAGTCATGCACCAGACGATATTTGGACTTGTCTGTCTCTAACACTGGGAATATTGGAGTGTTGCACGGACTCTGTGTTTCAACCAACACTCCTTTATTAGCCCCTCAATGGTTTTGCTTATGCGCTGTTCTGCTTCAGGTTTTAGCGGATATTGAGCACACCACGGTAGCTTCATGTTTGGTTTTAACTCTATTTTAATTGGGTTAGCTGATTTTTCTAGCACAATGTCAGTTTCGTGTTTTGACCACATTTAGTCTGGAACATGTTTAAGCATATCTTGTTTTAACACGTTCTCTGCCTCTTTTATCACAGCCATTTGGGGCATCTCACACGCAGCTATTTTCACCTCTTTCGATGTCGCAAACATAGATGTGCCACACAGTATTTTTATCATGGTTTCATCCTCAAATTGAAAAATGAGTGGATTGCTTGCTTCTTTCCATTCTATTTTTAATGCAGTTTTCATCATTAGACCTAGGTCTTTTTATTCAAAAATTTCATTTACCAACAATGTTATGTATTGTTTGGATTCTGGCACATTGTACCATACTGAGAGAAACGGGTTAGAGCTGACGCTCAGCGCAGCTCCTTCTTTTCCGATTATTATGTGTTCTGTTATTAGTTCAACTTTTGAATCTGCTGTCGCTTTTGGATGGATATGTGCCATTGTTTACAGTTTGGGCATGATAGTGTCTGACCAGGTAAGAGCAGGTATTGAACCTGTATGTGGGAGGGGCACTGCTGAGTACGCGCGTGAGGGAGGTGGGCTGAATAGTTACAAAAAATAGTTACAGACTTCAGCTTTAAATCTGTGGGGTATTACCTTTCATGATAATACACACACACTACATGACTTCTTTTTTTCCTTTTCCACAGGTTTCTTCTGCACTTATCGTGTCAGTCTCCAGTGCTTGAAGGCCCTGCCAATTTCAGTGTTGTAGAGACAAATGCGTTCAAACACCTGAACCACTTGTCTTTGCGGCTTGCTCAAGGGTCTGACAAAGAGATTAAAGACTATCTGGCAGTGTGTCTCTCCTCTCTGAAGGTCAGCTCATTCTGCACAATTCATCATCATATTACTGTTACTTTAGATTAAACCTTCAAAAACTCATGTGTTTATAATCAAATCCACTAATGGGTTTGTCTTGTGGAATTCTCTAAAGGGAGAGGCTGATCAAAACAATGCCAAGAGATTTTATATCTGGTGTTGAAGTGGTTGGCTGTGCTCATTACTTTTGTAATTTGCTTGTCCATACAGTATCAGCTGGTTCAGTTAAAGCAGTTCAATTTATTGATGCTCTTTTATTGACCTAGTTTTTAAGGAGGCATAAAAACATATTAGACAACAAATAGAGAAAGAGATGAAGAAAATGTATTCAAAGTGGAAAATATGCATACATCCATGGATATCTTAAGAATATGTAGGTTTTAGCTGCTAGGTAATTACTTTCAGTGGAGCATTCATTTCCTAAGTCATGTTTATAGAGATGTGTCTTCTCAATCTTTCAGACAGAAAAGCAGGTCCTAGAGATGAAGCTTAAGAAGACTGAAGATGATCTGTCCAGGCAGTTGAGTTATGCCCAACAGGTGCGCTTTTTCATTGAGTTGATGCTTACAAGCCTTTTTTCAGGTGAACAATTCAAAATGTTATGTTTTTAAGATGGCCCAGTTTTCAACCTCAGTATATTAGCTACACACTGTTATCAGATTTGAATATTGTGTTATGGTCATCCAACCTTTAGAAAAATAGCCTACTTAATGAAGGCATTCATTCATTGAATTTAATTCAACATTTAATTAAAATTGGGCTGTGAGAGAATCTTCTAAGTCTAAAAAAGATTTCTAAAATGACACTGTAAAGACTTTGATTTTTTTTTTTTAAACCCAGTCAGAATGTCACTTATACATCAAGAGTACACATGGATGTTAAAGAACAATGTACAATGTCATGTAAACAGTTGACAACAAAGCAGAAGGAAAAAGCGTGTGGAGTTGAGCTCTACCCTGCAGTGGAAAATGCATTATTTTTATTGTATAAGTGCATGTACTAGGTGCAGGTGTGTCCACGTGCACCGTTTGGGGCTGTCAATAATCCAATATTTCCCACAAACAGGCATAATTATGGGTTATAACTGATGTCTTTTGATGTCTGCAGAGGTGTGCGTGATCATTTTTGAGCAGCCTATGTTTTTTCATTTGTGTTAATCCTATTAACCTTGGGGGCAAAGGAGATTCAGGAGACACTGAAATATTTAATGAAAATCGAAATCAAATCAAATCGAATCGTGAGGTTCTTAGAGCTAGTTATTAGCAATTAAAACAGAAACACTATTTAACAGCTCTGTATTTCCCTCACAGACTCTATCTGAGAAGACTAAAGAGCTGGACAAACTGCGCTCAGACTGGACTAGTCAGACCAGCTGTCTGTCCAGCCGTCATTCTCTGGAGTTACAGTCAGAAAGGGAAAAGGTGGTAGAGGTAAGACACCTGACATGCATAGACTAATTTTTCAGTCGACGGAGATTGAAACAGGGCTTGTATTGGCTATATTTTTTTCTCTACAGTAGACATTAACTCTTTTTGTCTTTACGGCGTTTTCAGTTACAGGACAGGCTTCAGCAGCAGACTGAACAGCTCCGTCAGGAGCTGGAGAGTGCACATAAGAAGAACAACCAACAGCTTCAGAGCAGACTGTCAGAACTGGAGGCCTCCTGCAAAGAGCTAACAGAGAGGAAATACAAGAATGAGTCTGTCATCAGAGACCAGAAGATCAAACTAGTAGGAGTGGAGGAGGTAAGTAAATAAGGAGTGTGGATGAGGAATCACTGGGCATTTCTGCATTTAAATGTTGTAAAACAACAACACCTTCGTTGTTCATTTTGTTGAGCTGTGTACATACATTATCCCAGATGTTTTCAGCGATGTTATAACCAGAGAAAACCACAATTTAACTGAAAATAACAATGTCTTTCATTTGGTTGCCTGTTGAAGTCCAAAAAATGAAATATTAAAGAATATTTATATAAAAAGAATATTTGGGCCTGAGAAGAATTTTCATCAGCAGTGTTTTTTGTTTAATTGTGTGTTCACCACCAGCGAAGCATTTGTACTTATTCACATTTCTCACGTTTTTTCACATGACTGGGTAGATGAATAATTATTGTTGATGACGACAACAACAATTGTTGTGTATGTAGGAGTGCCAGCATTTGAAGCAGCAGGTCTTGTCTCTAAGGAGGGAGAACAGCACTCTGGACACAGAGGTTCATGAGAAGGAGCGTTTGGTGAGCCAGCTGCAGATGAGAGTGGCTGTTCTAGAACAGGAGATCAGTGATAAGGACCAGCTCATGCGCCGCACAAAAGAAATGCTGGAAGCCACTCAGCAGCAGAAGGTATGAGCTGCAACTTCAAATGCATATTTTCTCAAATTACTGTCAAAGCTGTATTGATGCGAGAAAGAACAGCTCAACAACAGTAAATTGCAGTTAAGTAAATTTAATTTCTTTTATAGGGGATACAATAAAGTTACATTTTACATCATCAGACATTGATGAACTTACACAGAGAGTGTTACTGACTGAGGTCAGAGGGAAGGTCAACAACATAAAGTAGAGTGCTGGATAGGTCCTTAGCTCAACTGATGATTCTGGAAGAATTTTAGGAAAGTTCACCACACGTGTTGAAACATTTTGTTTGAATCACTGACTGAGTTTTTCAAGGCTAAGACAAGACATAAATAACCTCAGTAGCAGTGCCCAGCTGGCAATAAGAGAGGCGAAGGATAACATGCATCATTTGACTGGAGTCAGGAGTGCATCCATCTCTCCAGTAGTACCAAAAAAGAGAAACCAGAGGGCTAGGCTGCAATTCAAAGTTAAGAATTTGGGATAGGGTTTGGAAAACTTCCCTCCAGTATTTTTCCAGGCTAGGGCACATCCAAAAGATATGGATAAGTGAGGCCTCATCTGTTTTAAACTTGTCACAAGAGAGATCCACATCTGGGCACTCTTTACACCTGCCACCTTGTCATAAATGGTAGAAATTAAGCCCTTGTGTGAAGGAGATGTAGACTGAGGAAACATATAAGTTACACACACATCAGGCACCTCAGGGAAATTTGGTAGCCGACAATAGAGAAAGTGTCTCGTTTGCAGGTACCTGAAAAATGGGTATATGGTAGGTTTAACTTTAAAGAAAGTTGTTCAAAGGATGCAAGGCTGTTATCAATAAAAACATCTTTAAGTGACCATGGTAGCTGTTGTGCTGTAATAAACGTTTGGTGAAGACCAACTAGTACAAATGGGTTCTAAAAATTAACTAACTAAACCTTTCAGAAAATCATACTGGAGTACAATGGTGATTAAATCAAACCCAGGCCTAAAAAACTGCCATTTCATAGGAAAGGGTCAATGCAAGGTCGAAATGTACCATTGGATACAGTGCTACGACCACAAATACACATTATTTGATATATAAAACTATGTGGGGTGTCTTATGTTTGTTCACTGCAATGGTATAATTCTCTTGGAAGTTTTAACATGAATTTATAGTTGCCAACGAAATTAGACATATTAAAGACTTTTGATTTCTAGCAAAAAAGTGTCTTATAGCCATTGAGAAGGGGAGATGTCTTTTAGAATAGGATATAATGTAGAGTCAGTGTTTTTAAAAAGGGTTAGCCACTTCAGAGCATACTGAACACCAAAGAAGTTGAGTGGGTGTACTCACTTTTGTTGCCAGCAGTCCAGACATTAATGGCTGTGTGTTGGGTTATTTTGAGGGGACAGCAAATTTACACTGTTATACAAGCTGCACACTGACTAATTTGTATTGTAGCAAAGTTTCATTTCCTCAGTGTTGTTCCATGAAAAGATATTAGAAAATATTTACAGAAATGTGAGGGGCGTACTCACTTTTGTGAGATATTGTATGTTTTTGTTTTTTTTAGGAATCAGTTGAAGGAAATGCTGAAAGTAAAGAACTCCAGATTAAAAAACTTGAAGCAACAGTGAAATCACTGTCTGAGGAGTTGATTAAGGTCAGTGAAAACAGACAAAAACAGTCTCTAATTTTTATTGGTATTCTTCATATACTCAGTTGACAGTCTCTAAGGTACATCATGTTAAAGTCTATATATTTAATAGCCAACTGTCCTGCAATAAATTGGGTGGACAATATGTAATAGTAACAATTCCTCATGTACCTAATAAACTGACAACTCGGTGTTCAACTACACTTTGGTAAATTTGGTCCAGTTCAGTTTCTTACCTCGTTTTGTCTTCATTTATATCCAGGCTAATGGTATCATCAAGAAGCTGCAGGGGGAGGTCCGAGGCCTACTTGGAAAAATAAAAGTAAAAAACACTGTGACTGTATCACAGGAGAAAGTCCTCCAGGATGTATCAGACAAACTTCAAGATGTTACAAAGGATCTACAGAGCACCCACCAGCAGCTCATCACCAAGAATGAGCAGGTATGTCTTTGCTCCTGTGTCTGTAAGGCCTCCTTCCTAAAAAGCCCAGTCTGTTCTGATTGGTCACATTTTGTAGGCCAGAGCCAGCACTGCTTACTTCTTGAATACAGAAATTAAGTTACCCCACAGGCTTCTGAATTGTATGTCAACATTACCACCATATTGGATCAGGCAAGACTGGCCTGTACACATATTGAAGTATTTGGAGGAGTTGCATTTTTCTCTGGAAAAGTACCATTTCCTTTTTTTTGGGAACTTTTTTATTTTTTCATTTTTCCACAAAAACAAAAACATTCACTGACATAGGACCCTAACAGTTATCTTTTTCTTAGCAATCATTGAAAGTGTCAGTAACATGTATCTTTGATCTGAACTATATGTCTCAGAGGTATAGCTCCCAGCAGGAATATCAGTGGGTCCAATGGGGAATTCACTGGTAAGATCTTGTCAGTTTTCTTCATTGACTTTCTTCCAGAATTCTTGTATTACTGGGCAATCCCAAAAGATATGAGAATGATCTCCAATGTTTCCACATTTTCTCCAACACAGTTCCACATTAGGTTCTTTCACATACCTTGAAATTATGAGTGGTGTATTGAAATACCTTATTTTTAATTTCCAGTCAAATTCTCTCCATAACTGACTATTAAGTCTTTTATGACAATTTATACACAGCTCGTCCCATACATTAGAAAAGCACCATTTCATTTACATTACTGATCTGATTTCGATGAGTCGACAAATGTAAATGTAAGGTTTTTTTTTTTTCATAAAAACTGCTGCCTCCCCCATTAACAGCAACAAGCCGAAGCTCTGCGGGAGTTTTTGGCTTCCACTTAGCTACAGTTCAACCATAATTATCACCTGACTCTAAACCAAAAAGGCTGCTGGACACTAATGGTATAGCTAGATGTGCAATTGGATTGACATCTTGGGAACTTGGAGAACAGGTTGCTGCTTTGTCATGTTCCTCCAGCCATCCAAGTTCTGTGTACGGCCGCCACATATTGGTTTTCAATTTTCTGAGCTGCTTTCTCTCTCTAAAGAATACCGGGCACGATGCTTCCCACACAACTTCACTTCAGCTCACTGTGCAGGTATTTCAGTGTCTGCTAGATTATAAAGAAGACTTTGCCGTCTCTGTAGAGCTACTATGTTGTTATGCTACCACAGAAGCATGCTGGTCCTACTAGTGATCATTTGTCCACGTTTGTCTAGTGGGACCCTGTAGCGACGGCCTGAAGGAAGGAGTTGGAATAAGTTGTGGAGTGGATGTGAAGGGTCATGTATGATGGAGGTGGCTTTACGTCTGACTGCCTGTGCGTTGAGGTCTGAGAGGGAGGACTGTGTGGTGCCTGTTATTTTACTTGCGTGTTTGATGATGCGTGACAGTTTGGATTTGTCTCTGGTGGAAAGAAAGGTGTACCAGGATGAGATGTAAGTGAGGACTGATCTGTAAACAACTGTTAAAATGTCTTTGCTCACATTAAAACTCCTCAGTTTCCTCAGCAAGAAGATACGTTGTTGTGCCTTTTTGTAGGTGTGTTCAGTGTGGACAGAGAAGGACAGTGTTCTGTCCACCTCAATGCCCAGGTACCTGAACGCCTCCACCTGCTCTACCTCCTGCCATTAGATCTTCAGTTGCTGCAGTAGTGGGTGGGCGGAGTCACCAGGTGTCACTCTCCTGCAGCAGCACAGCTCCTTGGCCTTAGAGATGTTAAGCTCTGAGAAGCTCTCCTCAATGAGAGTGATGAGTGGCTCCACCTGTTGGTGATATGCTGTTAGAGTCCGTCAGGTGAGCCACCAAGGCCATGTCACCGGAGTATTTGAAAAGTGTCGTATTGTCCATGTTGCAGGTTATCTTGTTTGTGTAGATGGAGAAAAGAATGGGTGATAAGACACAACCTTGTGGGACCCCTGTGTTTCTGATAATGTTGGTGGATATTTTGCCATTGATCTGTCCTGCAGAAAGTCTCTGATCCATTTAACCAGTACCGGGTTGACCTGTAGTTCAGTGAGGCAGTCTGATAAGGTGTTCGTGTTGACTGTATTAAAAGCCGAGGAGAAGTCCATAAATAAAATCTTGGAACATGAGTGAGTGTGGTCCATGTTTTTGGTAACAGTGTCCAAGAGAGTCAGGCAGGCGTCTTCTACCCCTCGCTTTGCTTTATAGGCAAACTACAGTGGGTCCAGTTTGTCTGCGACTGAGGAGGTCAGCAGGTCACATACTACCCATTCCATGTACTTGTACAGAACAGATGTCAAAGCCACTGGTCTGTAGTCTTTGGGGGCCATAGCTTTTGTGGTCTTGGGAAATGGAATGATGATGGATTCTTTCCATGCATGAGGAACAAAACCTGAGTCCAAAAGCAGCTGGAAGAGCTGAGTCATGACATCCCCGAGTTGAGTGGCACATTCCTTGAGAAATCGACCATGTAGTTTGTCTGGGCCTGATGATTTCTGTGGGCTCACTCTAGACAGAAAGTGGACTACTTAATTTTTCTCTATTGTAACTGATGTGCATGAGGGGCTGGGAGTGCTAGGGGTCTTATCTCTCAATGGGTGCTGTGAATTATCAAACCTGCTGTAGAATGTGTTAAGCTGCTCTGCAAAAGAGGTGGGATCAGTGCATTTGATATGGACAGGCCTCTGCTCTCTGCCCATCATGGTACTGAGCCCTTGCCATGCCTCTCTGACATTCCCCTGTTGTAAATTTCCTCTCCACTTTGTTTTTATAGTGGATTTTTGCCAGCCTTGATTTCTGTCTGAACTCTTTCTCTAGCTCAAAAAGTTTTTGTCACCACTCAAAAATGCCAGTTTCTTTTTATTTAGGCAGATTTTCAGGTCTTTTGTTGTTGGGTTTGTTGTTGGGGTACAATCTAACCTGCTTAGATGGAATGACAGATTTAGTGCAAAAAGTCAGATAGGAGGATCAGTGTCGTTGTTTTTGAAAAACACATCCCAGTCAGTCAGTTCCAAGCAGCCCCTAAGTGTTTCAGTTGTGTCACTGTCCCATGTTTTAATGATTTTGGTATGGATTTTGTCTGTTTTCAGTTTTTGTCTGTATCGTGGGAGTAAGAGAATGACATTGTGGGTCAGAGGTGGGCGGGCCTTAGAAATATATGCACCAGGTATGTTCCCATAGCAGAGGTCATATGCATTCTGTCCAGTCTGGGTCTGGGTAACAGCGCTGTTATAGAAGTCTGCTATTCGGTCTGCCGCCAGGTTGTAGTCAGGTCCAGGAAAATACGCCAGTATCACCATCATCTGTGTGAACTCCTGGGGATTAGCAGAAATTCTTTTTCATTTTCAGAATATAGCTGCATTTTTTGACTTATAAATAAAATGAGTAATAAATTATCCAAGTTGCATTTTCATTTTCTTCTTCAAGACTGCTCATTTTATAACTTAATTCAAATGATAAAGAAAATTACATTTAGATTTAAAACACAAAACAGAATGGCAGGTGGAAAAAACCCAAAACTCAAGATTTTGGTGGACTTTAAAAAATACTTATAAACTGCTGACTAAGAAATTCCACAGATCTGTGGAAGGAGAACTGTAATGATCAAAGTCGTTTTCTGAGTAAGTACTGAGGGCTATGAGTCTTTTCCTCTTTAGTCCAGAGAACATGATGTCCTTGATTTCCAAAGACAATTCAGAATATGTGCATTTACAATCAAATAAAGTTCATCAGTATTCAATTGAATATAGGTTTAACAGCATTTGAAAGTCATTGCATTCTGTTTTTTTATGCGTTGTTGATTACATTATCATTTGTATGTTACAGGTTTCAAAACTGAAAGAGCAGCTGGAGACAACAGTGCAGAAGCTCAATGAAAGCAGAGAGGTGTTAAAAACAAATGAGAATGGTGAGGATACTTGTCTCACTCAGGTTTTGTGATGCTCACAATGTTGAAGTGGTGTTTTTGATGGCGTAAAGTAGCATAGGATCATGGGGGATGTTTAACAGCCACCTTTGCCAATGATTTATCTGATGTGATTCAGTCAGGAATGTTCATGGACGAGAAAATCTCTTCTCTTGTACGTGTTTGCCAATATCCATCCTCCCTCTGGAAGATATAGCAAGGGGTGACCAAATTCGTAACAGTGAATTACAATACTCACAATAACAATTCTTAACATTGAACATCACATTGATAATGATAACAAATCTTGTCCAAAAGTAGAGGATTAAAGCCCCTTTGTCAGTTGTTAACATCACTTTCATGTTACTTTCAGCTGGCTGAAGTACAAGCTGAAATGAGACTTTTTTCTGTGCACACAAAAGATTTATAGCACTCTGATTTTGATCCGAAATGTGTTAAAATCCCGAGCATTTCTTCGCTACCAACATAATCCTTAAACCTGACAGGTTTGACATTTCACAATGTTGATTAAGCAGCATGATTCTTGCACAGGTGTGCTGCAGACTGGTCACAACAGAATGCCACTAAGTTTTTGAGGGAGTTTACAGTG
The DNA here is from genome assembly GCA_030272975.1 of Sparidentex hasta. NCBI lineage: Eukaryota > Metazoa > Chordata > Actinopteri > Spariformes > Sparidae > Sparidentex > Sparidentex hasta. Next base: position 49,434 of record JARJLU010017258.1, read on the forward strand.
TGAACTGCTCTGCTGGAAAGCATGCCAACTGCAAATGTATTGTTTATTTCATTACCATAAGCTATTTACAAGAACTGTTCTCTTCACTGTACTGGGCTGAGTACGTAGTGGCATATGAACAGGCATACAATTTGAATGGAAACCGGTGCATTTTTTAATGGCACTGTCAATGCACAGAGATCCAAAGGCCCATTGTCGTGCAATTGATCCACTACCATCACCTCATGTTGCAATGATCTTTACACAATGACTGTAAACAACCCAGTTCTCCATGGCCTGTGTACTCGGGTCTTTCAGCAATTGAGCATGTATGAGGAGGGGACCAACATTCCACAGGCCAGAATCAACAACCTGACCAACTCTATGTGATGAGATGTGTCAAGTCCAATGGTGGTCACACCAGATATGGACATCATTTGATGACTCACTTGGAAAAAAAACAATTACTCAGTAACAGACTTGAACACATTTCTGGCCACAATGTGAGAGAAAGAAACTTAATGTGAACAGAAAAAGTCTTAGATCTTTTATATCAACTTGTGAAAAAAAGGAACAACATGAAAGTGTTGGAAGTGCATTTATATTTATTTAATGTATTTTTTCTACAGTTATTAGTTGGCTTAACAAGCAACTGAATGAAAGGCAGCTGTCCAGAGAGCCACCTGAATCTTTAGGGAGTCCTTCAGTTTTATCCACCACAGCAGGACAGAGGGTAAGAGAGATTTCTTGACAGTACTAGCCATACTAAGCCGAACTTATTCATGGGCTCTTTCTTAACTTTATTCTTCCAACATACACACTATTCTAAGCATTAACAGTGTTATTGTACTTTGCATCAAATATAATATGCAACTGTTTTGAGCCTAAGGTGCAGTATGTAATAATTTTTGTTCAAAATGTTCAAAAAAGTTACTCAAATTGTCAAGTTATGTAAAAGTTATGTCTGATCGATGTATATGTCTTCAACACAAAACATACATTACATAATATTCTGACCACCTGCCTAATAATGTGTTGGTCCCCTTTTGCTGCCACAACAACCCTGACCCTTTGAGGCATGGACTGCACTAGACCCCTGAAGGTGTGCTGTGGTATCTGACACCAAGATGTTAACAGCAGATCCCTTAAGTCCTCTAAGTTGCGAGGTGGGGCCTCCATGGATCAGACTTGTTTGTCTAGCACATCCCACAGATGCTCGGCTGGATTGAGATCTGGGGAATTTGGAGGCCAAGTCATCACCTCAAACTCCTTGTTGCGCTCCTCAAACCATTCCTGCCAATTTTTGTTTTGTGGCATGGCATTATCCTGCTGAAAGAGGCCACAGCCATCAGGGAACACCATTTCCATGAAAGGGTGTACATGGTCTGCACCAAAGCTTTGGTAGGTGGTATCTGTCAGAGTAGCATCTACATGGATGGACCCGAGGTTTCCCAGCAGAACATTGCCCAAAGCATCACTCTGCCTCCACCGGCTTGCCTTCTTCCCATAGTGCATCCTGGTGCCATGTTTTCCCCAGCTAAGCGATGTACATGCACCCGACCATCCATATGATGTAAAAGAAAACGTGATTCATCAGTCCAGACCACCTTCTTCCATTGCGCCGTGGTCCAGTTTTGATGCTTACTTGCCCATTGTTGGCACTTTGGGCAGTGGACAGGGGTCAGCAGGGGCCAGCCTTCACTCCCCCAGTGCATCAATGAGCCTTAGCCCATGACCCTGTCACTGGTTCACCACTGTTCCTTCCTTGCAACACTTTTGATAGATAATGACCACTGCAGACTGGGAACACCCCACAATAGCTGCAGTTTTGGAGATGCTCTGACACAGTCATCCAGCCATCACAATTTGGCCCTTGTCAAACTCACTCAAATCCTTACGCTATTTTTCTTGCTTCCAACACATCAACTTGGTGGACAACATGTTCACTTGCTGCCTAATATGCCCCACCCACTAACAGGTGCCATAATGAACACACGGTGTTATTCACTTCACCTGTCAGTGGTCATAATGTTATGCCTGATATAACATACAACTTTTCACCTTTTACCAGCTATTACCACTGACTGGAGTTTCTCCTGTATTTTTCCAGGCAGACTTCTATCCTCAGACAGGCAAACCTGCTCTGTCTCCTGTGGCGACTGCCGATGTCACACCTGCTGAGCAGCAAACAATGCAGCCAGCTAACAGACAGTTGTGAGTCCAGATGACCTCCTCCTCCAAGTATTTTCGTTTTTACACAGTATATGCTGGTGTAGGTATATACTGTGTGCAATACATTCAGTCTAAAGAGAACTCAGCATCTGAATGAGAATTATGCTTAAAACTTTGTCAAGTCTGCTTTTATTTTGTCTGTACAGGAATTTTGGGCCATAGAAAGATACATGTTTAATTTTCCCTGTGCATGTGTGTTTTCTTGTTCTCAGTGGTCTGGATTCCAAGTACTTTGGGAGGAGAGATGATAGCATCCCAATCAGTGGTCTGTTGTCTAATCATCTTAACAGAGGTAAAACGACAATCATTTAGAGCACTGCTTGGACTGTAAGCTATTTGCATATGTTTGGGGTCTCATGGTGTGTGACAGTAAGCAGAGCTAATGGATTGTAACTGGGAAGCAGCAGGGTCCTCTCTCTAATTGACTGGGTATCAGATCGGTGCATTGACTCACATGCCTGCATTTTTGGCATTTATACTGGTATCGAAATCGAAACAACAACAACAATTAAAAAGTAATTTTAAAATGCCTTTATTATATGTTTAAAACAAATAGTCCACATCTGAATGTGAATTAATCAACATGGGCATTTAAGATGTTGAGAAATACCAGTCAGCATTAAGGAATATTCATAAGTGTATAAAAAAAATCCTTGAAATGTTTGATTTCAGTTCATCAATATTTTTGGATAAAGAATTTGTCCTGTTTCAAAAAATGTAACCACTGGCTTTTAAGAAATGTCTCCATATTTGGTAGAATTGTGTTGTTCATGTCAGAGGAGATTCCATGTTTAATATACCCCATAATTTTTTATTTATTATGCCAAATGCAGTCAAATGTGCTAATGTGCCAAAAGTGTCTAGAAAAATTAATCCTACTGTATTTGTAAATTCCCCTGCAGTTAGTAGTGATTAAAAAAAGTGGTTTAGGAGCTAAAGATTTTGACTCACGTGTTGGGAAAATCAGAAAAAACACACTTACTGTACAAAATCGTGCCGGGCCAGACACGTTAACTGTAATTATGAGCTGACCACGTTTTTCAGTAATGACTAATCTAACACGTTAATACTTACAAACCAGTAATCAGATCAATGAACTTGTTCAATTCAATGTGCGTTACTATTATTTTTGTGATTTTCCTCAGTAAAAATATATATTTTTGCTTTCCTCTTGCATCTCAGGGAGTGATGTCATGTGTGCAACAAGTCACAAAAACAAAACACAAATGCTTGATCAAGGGCCTGGCCCGAGGATAGTGGAGGGAAATATCTACCTGACCGATCGATATTTCGGGCTCGGGCTCAGCCAGACTCTCTTGAGAGAATCTAAACTCTAATAGGGATTGGAGGAAGGTTGCTCTAGTCATTGTTTTGCCTGCTGAGCTTTTAATTGTGTGGTATGTTTGTAAGAGAAGAGAAATTATTGCATACTAGCGTTGCAACGTATTTATGAATTGACTTTGCATCAAGTAACTTTCCGTGCTGTGCTACAGCAGTAGTGCGTGGTAATGTTTAACACGAGTGGTGTGCGGGCCCTTTAAATTTAGAGGCAAGAACGATGACAAAAGCGACTTAGATGGAGTGGACAGGGCAGACAAGACGTACTGTCGCACAGTTATTGACACTTGTATTTACAGTTTTAAAAAAATCATTTGTAATGACGTTAATGAACATGATAATAATGATAGTAATAATAATGATGATAAGAAGAAGAAATGGTAATAAAACGCTTTGGGCTGGTGACTCTCTGTCTGAGCCACCCTCTGGAGTTATGAAAACATTTGAATCACCCGCCACCACTGAAAACCAATTCAAGCAAAAGTATAATGATAATATTATTGTAGCTTTATCCTTTATCTGCAGCAGGGCAGAAATATCAGGTGTTACGCTGCGCAGCAATCAAATGTTGATTTGTTATAGAATTTAAAGAATTGACATGGTATATGATCATAAGGATAAGAGGTTCAAAACATTTCCTTTTTTGCATTTTTCTCTTTTTAGAGTTCCCTCAGCTGACAAAGCCCTCTGTGACTTCTGCTTACTTCTCTGCATGATGAAGACCAGCGTACAAAACGAGGTGGAAGTCAAACCAACCAAACCTCCCTATCTACGGCATGTTATGAGCCCAGGTCCAAAACTGTTTCTGGCCTGCTTTATTGAATAAACTTGAGTTGTTGGTTTTTTATATATATATGTGTGTGTGTGTGTGTGTGTGTGTGTGTGTGTGTGTGTGTGTGCCAATTGTCTACACCTCAAGCTTCTAGTTCGTGTTTCAATTTAAATCTCTTAAACTTTATTTCCTGGTAGTTTCCATGGATCATGATGAATGTATAAATGTTTTTTAAGTTATTCTGTTTTTCCTGATACAGTATGTTCAGTTTGCCATGATTAAGTGTTTAGTTTATGTTTTTATTTCTGTAGTATTTCAGTAATGAATAATAAACAGCATTTCCATGCTCAGTGGTATTCACGGTATTCTTCAGGATAATCTGCTGGGTTTTTATGCCTCTTTTTGCCTCAAGGGTATTATGTTTTCATGTTGTCCATGCCATTCTTATGAAGGCCATATCTCAAGACTGCCTCAAGGGAATTTCTTCAAATTGATACAAATATTGTCCTGAACTCGAGGATTATCAGATTATGTTTGGATGGCCAGAGGTCTAGGTCACTGTGACCTCAAAGAACACATTTGTTGGCCATAACTCAAGAAATTTACTTAAAAATGTTCCTGCAATTGATGTGTCATAGCTTCAGAACAACATTTTTTGTGAGACACAGTGATCTCACTCCAAGGAATAATAAACATGTCATGTTATTGTTTTTGTTCTTCTAGTTTACTATTTCATTCACGAAACCTCTAATGGTACAGTTTCAATTCTTCTCACTGAGCATCAGCAAGAACCATGGCTGGTGAAAATCCTTTGGCCAGTCAGAGCTACTGCTGCTCCATGGGTGGGAGTTTGATTTGAATTGAGGTGGCATACAAATGAAAACAAACATGATGTGCTCACTGCATGTTAATTGGGAGAACTGAAGCAAAACTAAACTGTGAGAAAGTCATACAGATAAATGGAACAAGAACAATAAACAAACAAAAAGTTTTGCCTCCACTAAAGAAGTCAACTTTTCAGTTGAGCTGATTGGTTTGTTTGCCAGCAGAATTACACAGCTACTGAACTGCAGTTCCTCAAATGGCCACTTGAGGCTGGCTCAACAAGCAAGTTCCAAAATTAGCGCATGTTAAAGTGTCCAACTTTACAGCAGAAATAAACATGTCGTAAACATGGTATGGTCTGTAACTGTGGGGGGACATTTTTATCAAACTCATATCATTGTATTAAAGCTTAAAATTACACATAAGTAGAGTCTTGGTCGCCTCACCTCACCTCAGCATAACCACAAAACTGAAGCCATATTTTTAAAGGTGGTTAGAACTCAGTGAGAAAATGTAACATGGACAATTCAGCCCCTCATGTTGATGATGTCCTGTGAGTGTCCTGTCCTGTCCTGTCCAGTGTCCAGATATACTGTATATGGACATAACTTCTACATGTGCACTCTTACTTTTGTAATCTGTTCGGGCTAACACTGGCTTTCAATGTGTATTTAATACATGTCGTTTTATTGAGTAACCTTAACATGGTTTCATCTCTCTTTACCACTCCTGGTTCTCTTCAGCAGAGAAAAGCTCGATTCATCTATGTGCTCTATGATATGATCTGTGCCTGACAGTGGAATAATCTTACCCAGATATTCAAGTAAGTGTGACATTATTTGTGGCACGGAGCATCCTGACTGGTCTGTGGCTATGCAGCCCCATACCCAACACACTGTGACACCCTGTGTGTTCTGGCACCTTTCTATCAGAACCAGCATTAACTTCTTCAGCAATTTGAGCAACAGTAACTTGTCCATTGGATCGGACCACACGGGCCAGTCTTCGTTCCCCATGTGCTTGCCCATTTTTCCTGCTTTCAACACATTAACTTTGAGGGCAACACATTCACTTGCTGCGCAATATATCCCACCCAGTAACAGGTGTCATGATGAACAGATCATCAGTGTTATTCACTTCACCTGTCAGTGGTCATGCAGATACATAATACGTGTATATATACACGCATATCCACATCCATCCATCTATCTATCTATCTATCTATCTATCTATCTATCTATCTATCTATCTATCTATATATACACACACACACACTACTGGGTATCTTGTGAATTATCTCTTAACTATTGTGATAATCTTATCCATAATACTGCTGAAAAAATTGTATGATTTATTTATTATATTTTGTTTTTGTTTAATATACAAAATAAGTTATCAAAATGTGGTAAAAAGTTCAATTTATGCCTCTGTAGTGTAGTAATGTGGGGGCAGATAGGTATAGGAACTGGTCATTAGGTTATGGGAACACTCCCCCTTCCCACCGAAAAACAACAGAATAGGCTAGCGTGTAGAACATTGTACCAAAAACGTACATTATCTGTTAGAGTGCCCTGCTGAAATAAAACAGCATAGACCAGCATCAAAAACACAACATAAGCTGACAGCAAGACCAGCATGTTTTGGTTTTTTTTCCCCAGCAGGGTGAATACAACTTGTATCATCCGAAAAATATCTAAAACTGACTAGATGACACGTTTCTGTGAGGTCTGTGAAGGAATACGTTAATTCTAAGCTTCTCACGTGTGTTTTCGTTGTTGTCATTCCCAGCAGATGATTAAAAAAGTCAAATGATACATACTTTCCGTTAACAAATAGTATTCATCGGCTAACTGTCCCCGGATGGCGGCGAGATCAGAGACTGTCGTAAGTCATATTCAGCTGGTGTAGCCAAAATAGCGTTCAAAAAATATTCTCAGATTTCGATCCATTAACATTCTGTAATAGATATATTTTGGATTTCACATAATATGCCTGTGCAATTTGTAAATGTGAAAAGTAGTGGTTCAAGTCGCTGTGGCCCCAGATGACACTTTAAAAAAAAGTATTTATTTCATATTGAAGCCAATCAGACGTCAGTGTGTGCGGCGTTGCCCCTGGTGACGCGTCTCTATCCAGTTTAGTCCCACCCATGCATCTCATTCTCGGTCTATGGTTGGCTGTTTGGAGTTAGCTTGTGCGCTTGACTGGCTAAGATAGCTGCCTGTTAGTTAGCTATGTATATTAAGCTGATTAAGCGGATCAGACTTAACCCGCAGTCCAACAATATAGAGTTAAGTACACGTAGTTTATGCTATTTTCAGGCACCCGTTAGCTGGCAGTGTAGTTAGCTAACTAGTTAAGCTAATTTATCAACTGCAGCTTCGCTATTTCAACAGATCTTGGATTTTCTATAAGGAACGAAAGCAGACGATTCCTGAAATGTCTTCAGACGAAGACAGGGCCAAGGAAATTCTGAAAGGCTTCAAACTGTATCCTTTTTTGCTGTTAAACGGTTTGGTAATTTGTTAACGTGAGACACAGAGTAATATGACAGGGATTATTACGAGACAAAGTAATTTAACGTTAGCATGATGGTAGTAGCATCTTGTAGTTGCTGCTGAGACTTGGTACAGTGTGGTTAGCAGGTGTGGCTAACATTAACAAGACAGTTTCGCCTCATTCGATGACGTCAGCTGCAGGGCTTATGTTTATCCTTATTTGATGTGACAGAAGAAAAGTTCCTGTGGTCACGAACCTGGCTAATACTCTTCTGCATCACAGCTGTCCAGCTAAAATAAGTGGCTTTGGCCCTGTGGCTGTGGCAACGTTAGCTGAAACGCCGTAACGTTATAACGTTATCGCAACAGATGCATGCGACGGAGATAATGTTAATATTAACGTAGGTTATCAGATACCAGTCGATGTACGTCCGTTTTAGTTACAATTTGAAGTACAATGCTACTGTTATTGACTTTGAAACGAACGTTAAGTTTGAAACGTCACCTGTTTGCTGTAACATTGTGATTGCTAAGTTATGTAACGCTAACGTTTATGTGTTAGAAGTTGTCAGTCCCATGTGTGTACCTGTCTTGTGTGGCACTTATGCTCTATCTTTGTTGATAGACCATACCAGCCTATTCCGTGCGTGATATCCTAAACGCCTGAAGTCATGTCCTTCTTATTTTGTCCCGACTATTTTCTGTTTGTATGCTGTGTCCGACTGTAGCCCAGTAATGCCAGGTCACCAGAGGCCCTGCTCTTGTTTTTACTGTCGAGTTTGTTTGTTTAAATTAAATTCAACGTGTATTGTTGTTCACTAATATTATCAACATATGTGTTGCCGTCTGAGAAAATGTCAACAGAAGAAATGTCTTGCTGTCACAGACTTTCATTAACCATCTACTTCTGCCATCAAGCTGGTTGCTCACTTTCTTGGGACACTTGATGTCACTGTTTGCAGATGTTTCTGTTGAAAAAAAGCATCTCAAGGTTAAGTTTATTATAGTCCCATTGTAAGCTGATGGTCTTTGACTGACTTGGCCTTAAGCTGCCTCTGGGAAACAGGACCTGGTGGGTCTTCTTGACAGTGGTAAATAAGTAGAAATCTTGTAGTTTGATGATGCAAAATTACTTGATGTTAGAACCAGTTGTGTTGGTGTAGCCAAGCATCACAAACGATAGTTCCATCTCCACGACATGTTGTTACTATTTTCATTATTGTAGTGGGGCATATGGCTTATTGTTGAGCATGGAGGCATCTTGATGGTTGTAGGTCATGATTGAGGGAGGTCCACAATATAATTTTGGGGGGAATCACAGAGATTTCAGTAATTTAAGTTCTTTTACTATGTTTCCAATCTTAATGACTCCTCATTAACTAGTTAAATTGAATTTACCATTTGAGTTGTGTAGCACAATAGATATATTGATTGGAGGAATTACAGGCTCTTCTTTGGCTGAAGTATAGAATAGAACCATGGAGTGTGAGTTATAGCTAGCAGCATGGCTGATGAGGAACTTGTGTCAAAGAGAACCATATTAAATGCAATAGTGTGTCTGCCATATTATTGGTTTGGCCAGATCCACCCACCCCTGGGATCCTGCAATAGAATCAAGTGGAATACAATTGAATGCCTCACTGACTGCTGGCTCACACTTACCAACTACTGCCACATGACTATACACTAACCTGTATACCGATTGGCTGCAACAGTAAACCCAATGACAGACAAATCCAATAACACTGATCACTGATAGCAGTGCCTGCCCAGCAGTACAGTACCCTGCCACACCACAAAGACTGCTCTGCAATGTCTTGAGGAATGTGACAAAGAGCCTGTCCATAACATATATGTCTGACCAATAGTGTATATTTATCTTTATGTCTATACTGTTCAGATGAGATCTATGGATTATACGCTGTATTGGCATCATACCTGTAGCTGTTTACTCTGAAAGCAATGTCTTGCAATAAGCCTTACTTGTACTCAGGTCAGCTCAGCATAAAGAACAGACTTGTACGGTTCCCAAATGGCTCTTCATTTGGTGCCACTTCTGGCTGTTGCTCTTCAGCCAGATTTAGAGATGTTTTGACCTGTGATGGGTATTTGTTCACCTATATGTCACTTAAAGTATTCAGTGCAATTATTCTAAAACTACAATTTCCAAAATACCATAATTCTCCATTTGGTGCTAAAACTTAAACACTTATTTTGAATTATGTTTTGAATGTTGGCAACCAGCGCAACGTATAAAAGTCTCAACATGCTTGGATCTTTTCTCATAGTGAGACATTTCTGGAACTTATTCTGTCATGTATTCATTTATTTAAATAAAATTTTAAACAAAAAATCTATCTCACATTGAGCCAGCCCCCATCATTCATTTAAAGTAGCTTACTTGTTCATGGAAGAAACATCACTAGGTCTTTGCACTTGTTTCAAACTGCATTTAATTGTTTCAGTACAATGTTGTTGTGGTCTGTAACATTAAATCTAAATCTGCCTAAATTTATTGTAATCATAGTATTTTTTTAAACCCCGCCAATCTGTAAAATGGCTCGGAGATCCCAGGTTACACATCTTGAACAGCTGTTCAGTCCACAAGCGTTATGTCATCCATGCATGGCCAAAACATATGAATGAACATATGGACCACATATGCTGACAAACATTGTGAACAAATCTGTATAAATAGAGTATAAACAGTGACTGCATCCATTTTGCAGTATATCTGGTTCACTAAGCCAATCCAACTTAGCTGAGAAGGAAAGACTTATCTATATCACAGCAAAACACCAGCATCACAGACTAAAACAAATGTGTGTTGCTCACAAAAATTGCTATTAATTGTCTTCATGAAACTCCAATCAACTTCCAAACTAGGTAGTGCAGATCAAATATGAATAACTGCTTTTGTAGAAAAATATAGAAATAGGCTATCCAGTAACACAATCTAGCTTAAGGTGGGGTGGTGTGTCTGTGTGTGGGTGGACACGACAAATTGATGCTTTCCATATGACTGCATTGGAGTGTGTCTTCGTGTGATCATGTTGTGACTCAACTGCATCATGATATACTTGCTGCAGTGTAGTGCCTCCTAGCCAGTCACAACACTACCACATAACTTATAATAAGCTAAGACAAAACTTTAGCTTTAGCTCTTTAACTTGGAATTAACCTTGTTCCCCCTACTCATCTCAGTCTGTACAAACGATGAAGGCGTGAGTGTTTGTGAATGTTTCTTGGTTAGTTCGGGCATCTTGCTGTTGTGTGGTAATGCCTAAATCCATGACTTAGTGGAGCAGGGATTTGCTACCTTCTGTCTATACTGTAAAGCCAGTGGAGGTTACACAGCACATCTTAGTTTTCTTTTCTAGACTTTAAATGTTTTTACCAAACATTGCTAGCATCTGTTACCCTGAACTCTTATGAAGAACGTGAGGAAAAATTTATGCCATTTTTAAAGTTGAAGGGTTTCTATAAACTACAACAAAGCTTGCGCTTTCTGTAGACCATAGCCACAGTGATTATTATATAAGACACCAAATTAAATGTAAAATGGAACGAATGGAACCTTTAGGTATAAAAAGCCATATGATATGTTCAGGTTAAAGAATAAATAAAATACATAACCATGTGGTTGTATGCATCCACGACAATACTATCACCCATTATAGTACCATGTACACATACCCTGTAATAATCACTTGCATAGGGAGTCTAGTCTTTTAAATGCACGAAAATGCATTACACTTTACTTGTCACCATTTTTGAAACTAGGTCTAGGTGGTATATTGTGTTTTTTGTTGTTGTTGCTGTTGTTTTTTTTTGAACGAGGTATGGTTTAATATAATACATTGTATGTTTAATTTAGTTAGATTTTAAGCTCCTTAATCCCTTTTCTCTTTCGTCCTCACTCACAAATTATCCTGCAATAATGAAGGAGACACAGCACTGTTACTCTATTTTAGTCAGTATGTTCATTAGTCTGCAGGGCAAAATGGTTCCATATGTTTTATGTGCTATGCAAAAATTGTTCTGTTCCATGAATGAAATTACCGGTGTTGCCGTGTCAAACAGAGTGGCTTGTTTTTGTGTGAGGTGAATTATAGTGCATTCTGCTTTGCAGTTGTAGTATATTAGGTGACAGTGAGACAACTCAGTATTAGTGATGGTATTTGGGTTGGGCTGATGAACGTTTATCATTCGTTGATGGCTGGCAGCCATAGACTGCTAAGCCCTGACCATCGTAACATTCTGTTTTAAAAGTAGTGTGTCCCATCAGAGAGAGATGTTGTTTGTGATAGAGGAAATATAAATGCATTTGTTGCTGCTCAGAGAACTAACACTGTGTCTCGTGTATCATTTTATCAATTAAAATACTATGTTGGTGGCAGCAGGCCCCTAAGTTTTATAGAGAAGGGAAAATGTAGCTTTAGGTCAAAGGCAAAATATAAATTACTGATTGTACTACTATTGTCATCAATGCTAGAATAACCTGTGTACAGAAACATGAAACTGGTTTGCTTACTTCCTAACACCTGTTTGTATTGAGACCTAGGAAACTTAACTTAGAAATGCTATTTCACCCTCTGAAAGGATTTGATGGTAATGCAGAGATTTGTTAATAAACCAATTAAAACAAATAAATAATGAATGTCATTTATCAAATGAAAACAGCAAACCATTCATATGGTTGTGAAATTATATTATTTATTCTCAAGCAGGCAACATTGTGACGGTGTATTGTTTCCAGGTTAGGAAAGGTTGGGAACCTGTCTGTTCTTTGAGCCATTAATGCATCTTTAAAAATAAGCACAGGCTAAACGGTGTGAGCAGCTTTTCACTGGGGGCTCATTAACTTGTGTGTGTTCTGACAGATTCATGCTAGCACCCTGGTGATTTACAAATAGACACCCTGCAGCCAACCCTTAGGATGTCATAGTATGGTGTTGTCGGAGCTTTAATACATTGCTGTACATTTTTTTTGTTTTTCAGAAAATGAGGAGGTGATTTGAAAATGGCCCACATTATCAGTCATGAACATTCAGTATGAGTGATGGTTTTTCTTTCCTGAAGCTAAACAAGTTGCACCCTTTTTGTTGGTGCCTCTGTCATTATGAAAGTCCTGCTAAAATGGTGTGTCCTTTTTCTCCTTTGTTAGTGACATGTTATGAGATTTTAGTTGTGTGTAACATGTTGAAAGATAATCAATGAGACACTGCAGTGTGGCCTGGATTATTCTGGAAGGTGTGGAGGATGATCAGTTAGATGTAGGAGATTGGATTTAGTTAGACTTGAGAGGATTAGAGAAACCACTCAACACAGAACACTAACTAGAGAGCCAGATGAAGATTTAGGGGGTGGTAGAGGTGGTGGAGCTCTGTTGTCAGTGGAATCTGACCTGTAAGAGTGTCTAAAAGCCATTACAGCACTAGTAGACATGGTTGGAAGCTTAGTGATGGCAGAAGAGTGTTTGGTATAATATGACAATTTTAATTCCCCTAAATCTGATCTATTTTTCTAGAGAATCCTTTGGAGCATTGCCTGTTCTCATTGAACCTCACCTATAGAAGTATTTTAAGGTTTGCTGCTTCATAAATCTCTAACATGCTGTAAGTAGGATCTAATATTTGATTACTTAAATGGGAACACTACTGAGACAGTTATTTGAATTGTGAAGTTGTGATAGCTGAGAAATGAAACTGCAAGAATATTTAAGTACTAAATAATTGTAGGGGTCATGCAACGCAAGCTATTAAACTTGCAGTCATTGTTTACATATGTGCTCTCTGCTATTGTTGCAGTATAGTCTGGTGAGGATAGGAGGCGAGGCATCAGCCCATGTCCCCACTTCCAGAGTCTCAAACGTCAACTTGAAGTGTTGAGCAGTCACGAACTCTGGTTACAGTGCTCCACTCAGTTTCTCACTGTGTTTCAGTCTTCTGCCTCTTTTTGTGGTGCTGCTGTCTCAGTGTTGCCTTACGTATGTACTTCTGTATTTCTTTGTACTGGTAGAAGATCCTAAACATTTAGGTCCGCTTTAATCACTCGCTGAGTGAGTGTATTACTGTGCTGACTGAGACTTGAACTGAACTGACTGCAGAACAGATTGATACTGGAAGTGATTGAGTTCATTTTGTTCAAATGTTTTGTTCTTTTGAACAAAATGTCACCAATGACAAAAAACCTACAGAAGTTTCTGATGAAGCAAACTGTGATAGAAGCAATCACAATGTATGTTTGCCATGCCTTCTGGGTACAGAACTACTGCATCACACATTAACTTACGTACAGTTTTCTTGTTTTCATTCATTACTAACAACACTGACTAAAATTAGACTGGATCCTCCTTTATCTGTTGGGTTTCAGACTAAAGAAAATGACACCTTGAATTTACTCCACACAAGCAGCTGTTGTGAGGATAACAGAGATGCTAGCACAGCAACAAGGTACATGAAATAAGCACAACAGAAACATAGAGTTATGGTAATTCACTCTCTATTGCTGCGAGGTGTTCATGTAGCATGATTACCTGATCCAGTAATTAGCCTGTTCAGAAAATATCCTTGTTCAATGTTAAGCTAACTGTTTTGTTTATTTACTATGACATGGACAGTCTCCATTAATGAACTTTACAGTAAAAGGAACAGCTTTAGCCTTTACGGCTAATTTCTGGCTGTAGTCCCCGGTTGGTTGACACAATAGGCAATCAAGAAAGAAGAATTACAAGAGGATGCAAGGAATAAAAAGAACGAATGCAACAAATAGGGGTACAATGACTAGTCAACCAACACTAGTAGAAGTAGTCGTTAATAATGTCATCATGTGTATCCCACAGCATGCAATTCCACACTAAACAATGTTTCACTTTAGCCAATTGAACTAGCTTACAGTGAGACAACTCACTTTTCTCAACTCGTTGATGCACTGACAGCACATGTGCACCTGTGACCAGGAACAGGAACAACTTGGAAGCGGCTAAAGTGATGCCAAGGCAAAATAAAACGTCCAAAGTTTAGGAACATTTCATCCTGGACACAACAACGCCAACGGTCACTTGCAAAATGTGTTTGATGAAACTTGCTCACCATTGGGCCACTTCAGCACTGCATGAGCATTTGAAGAGGAAACACCTTAGAGAAGACTCAGACGCACCTCTGTAAGATAGTCAGCTCCCATACTAGTAGCTAGCCTATTACTGTATGTGCAGATGGAGTTGTCTTGGCATTAAGCAAGGCAACAGTAGTCAATATCATTTCAGTAAAGGATCATGACAGTTTAAAGAGTAACCTTGTCATTTTGTCTGACAATTACATAATAAAATGTATACAGCATAAAGAAGAGTAGAGGAACCATAGATGGCTTTTTGCAGAAAAGCAGACTCCGCAACAGGCAACTGCTCTCACTGAGTCAGTCCGAAACATTTTAATCAAAGACATGAGGCCACTTGCCATGGTTAACAGGGAAGGATTTCAACAAATGATTCACCGGTTCAGCCCTGAATATACACTGCCATCCAGGAGACCCTCTCAGATGGTGGATGGAAAATGAGGGTCTGTAGCAACTCATAACGTAATAACGGCTCTTAACGTAATAACTGAAATGTAATAAATGTTCATAACGTAATAATCGACTCTTAATGTAATAAAATCATGAGCGCATAATGTAATAACGTCTTTGCGCATAACGTAATAACCTATTACGTTATGAGCTCCACTATATAGCAACTCATAATGTAATAAAACCTCATAATGTAATAATGTCTTATACTTTGAGAAAAGCTGCATTAACACTGTTTATCTAAAAAAGGAATGGTTTTCAGTACGTTATATGTAAATTAGAGAAACTGAGTATGCCCATTAACAAATGTGACCTTTTACATGAATACTTACCACAACCATCAAATTCTAAGTACTCATTGTGACTGGGAAAATTAAACTAACATAAATGAAAACCGCGATTTTCTCCATTTTTCAAATTTGGCCATAGACAGCGAGTTTCTATTTTTTGACATTTCAATTTACTCTAATCAGAAGAAATTATTTGACTTCTGAGTAATGGAATAACTAATATGTTAATTAATGTTAAGCAATACATTATAATAACTCAAAATGCACTTTGAGCTTAGATATCCATCTGGTCAGTTCAGTCACCCCTTGTGGGTAATGAAGTTTCTGTTTATTTTAATTGTTTGTCTGGTTTTTGTTGGTGGTGTTGTAACCACTGATAGCATATAAAAGTATTGACAAACCCTGGCAAAAACATAACCCCCCTTGGGTACCTAAGAATAATTGTTATAAATGTTATAATATATTGTTATTATATATTGATATAATTGTTATAATTCATAATAACTAAATAATATTATTAATAACTGTAAATTAATGTTTAATAATTTATAATGATTATGAATCAACAACTAAGAATCAACTAACCAACATTATTTAATCAATTAATGTTAGTTAATGACTAATAATGCATTCATTAAGTTAATGCCTTTTAAACATGTCCTTACTACTTACATTAAATACATGATACAAGCAGAAAAACATTAAATTTGCTTTATTTTGGAACTTGTAAAACTGTACACTTAACCTGAAACATGGTGATCACACAAAACATGAATGAATACAGAACCATCAAATAAAAGGCTACTCAGTTTCTCCAATTTACATATAATATACTGAAAACCAATCCTTTTTTAGATAAACAGTGTTAATGCAGCTTTTCTCACAGTATAAGACATTATTACATTATGAGGTTTTATTACATTATGAGTTGCTATATAGTGGAGCTCATAACGTAATAGGTTATTACATTATTACGTTATGCGCAAAGACGTTATTACGTTATGCGCTCATGATTTTATTAAGAGTTGATTATTACGTTATGAACATTTATTACACTGCAGTTCTTACGTTAAGAGCCGTTATTACGTTATGAGTGTCTTTTCCCGCTCTTTCTGAGTTGGCAAGGTCTCTTCTGTGCGTTCCTGCAACATCCACCCCAGCAGAGCAAATCTTTTCTGCAGCTGGAAATATCTGCTCTCAGAAGAGAGCAAGCTCACTCAAGACCAATTGGCTGACTCTCCTCAGTATGACTTGGCTTGTTGCATCTTGCAACTCTTGAGTCTTTAGACCAGAGAATGTCTTGAACAAACTTGATGTTTTGCATGCTGTTTGTTATGCACAAAATGCACTTTTGTTATTGGAAAGATAGTTTATTTTATTGCTGCTGCCACTTAAATAAATATAATAAGAGCCATTGTTTTTTTTGTGCAATTCATAATCTTACTAGTCAACTAGTCGCTGCGGTAGTCTTTGACTAGTACACATAATTTAGTGAAAATGAGACCTCCCAAATGACATTGTAAAATTAGAAATGTCATAGTTATGGTTTCAGTGATCCTACAACAATTGAATTTTTTGCCATTATTTTCCATCTACAGTTGTCTTTTTAGAACTGTGTCATGAGTAAATATACCTTTAAATTGTACGCAGTTGACTGAGTTAATTCTCTCGTTTCTCTTTTAATTCCTTAGAGGACACACATTGAACATTATAGTCTAAGTTAGCCAGTTAAAGTTGCTTAATGTCACAGAGCCCTAAGGCAAAATGTGTACATTACTGAAATTAGACATGACATTTTTGTTCACTTCTGAAATAGTTGTGCTCACCAAGATGATGGAGAGGATAAGACAGACCCGCCGCCCCCTGAACCTGCTGATTTATAAATACTTTATACTAGGATTGAAGGATTATCATGCAGGCCTAGCCTTATTCTTGATATAAAAATTGCAATTATAATTTTGTTTTATTAGAACTGCTATTAGATACATATTTTGTGTATTATTTCACTGCATATGGACATGAATATTTTTAACAATTTATTGAATACAGATATTTTTCAAAACACACTGGTTTTGACAGTCTGACCTTGACCTCAAATTATGCAATTGAAATAAAATATTTTGTTACAGAGGAAGCTTGGTCTGGGGTTGCACTTTCAGCAGCACAGACCTCTCTGAAAGATCACAGAAATATAATATGGATACTTCAGGCGGAAATATGTAACTGTTTTTCTCTCTCCTGGCAACGTTTACTGCTTTCTCAGTCAGCAAGTATTCTGAAGTCGAACATGTGCGGACGAAGTTTGTTGTTAATTATGTAGCCAATCAAAACCATTGTACATGGAATGACATCTCAGCAACCAGGTGCACACAATCGATCATGGATGGCATTTTCTTGACAGATTGAAAAAAACAATCCTCATGGGTTACCAAATATACTTTTATAGCTGTATTAGGAGATGGTCTAGTTTTACAGTGCCCTGTGGGCAACTCGTATGCTCACTGAATGCTACCAGGTGCTTGCGGGCACCGTGCCACCCATGCTGTAGAGAGTACAGGCTACAACATAATGTAGAATTAAGCATTTATATAATATGCTTTCATGAATATAAGACACAGCATGACATATGGCTACATACATTGTTCTGCTACTTTAGTTATCTTTTTATTTTTCCTGATAACATCCTGACCAGCTGGATTTTCTCAACAGTATGAGCTGAGAGAGAGTCCCTGAATGCAACGGGACCCACCTGAGAGCTTAGCTGTGTGTTTGGAGGCAGTTGATGGTGGTTGTGGATGGATGAAGGGGTTCACAGATGGTGTGGCGTTGAGTGTGTGTGACACTAAGTAGTGTCTGAGTGTGACAGGATGTTAAGTGGAGAATCTTTTAGAACAAAGACCTCTGAGGCCCAAGGATAAAATTAACCCCTGTGTACACTGCTGTCTGCCACAGTCGCTCTTGGTTCAACTGCTGGCAGTCAAACACTTTCTGAATGCTACTCATGCTGTTATGAAAATATGTGGTTGATGAGGGTTCAGCCAACAAACAGTTCCTCTGTAGAATTTGATTTAATGGCATTGAGCTGGGTTATACCAAACAATAAAATCAGCAATATAATTAATAAATCCCACCAGAAGATTCACTTTTTGCACCAGCTTAAAAGTTTGTTGTGACTGGGGAGGTGATGATGCACTTAAACAGAGCTACAGAGGAGAGTGTTCTTGCCCTTGGATCTTACAGATCCTGTGGCTGTCCCTATTTTGAACTCTGACACTAAAGCGCTTTTACTAGCAAAGCAGGGATTAGCCAGCAAACTCTTAAAAATTAGGTAGGTAGCACTTTAATACAAATACCACTTGATTACATTTGTGCACACCTACATTGGACCACTGAACTAAACAACACACAGTGTCAAAAGGCACGGCCTGAGTATTAGTACAGTACTGCACAGGCCAGACAGCCCTACCCATCAAACCAAATGCAAATGGGCCCCAAACCTCAACGGAACAACATGGCATTTTTAGTGAGGAGAAACCAAGATGATAGCCATTTTAGCAGTTTGTGAGACAGAAACATGAAAAATTGATTAATTTGGAATAACACAGGCCACAAGCCTTTACATAACTCTTTCTCACTCCTGCAGCAACCACCTTTCCTTGGTACATTACACGCCTTTAGGGTAATTCATTCAAAGTGGTCAATTTGGCTATCATCGCTCAATGTGCCAAGTTAAATTATGTTTATTTTGCACAAAAATCCCTATTCCTGGTGTCCACAGTGAAAAAGGCCTGTGTACACTGAAAGATCAGTAGCAATCATCTTCTGAGACATTGGTGCCCCCAAACATTTCAGTGACTACTGCCCCAGGTGGGTGCGATGATTGAAGATACGCCCTAAGCTGTTGGGCACAAGAAGATATAAAAATATTACAAAGTTTACACTTTTTTAAGAAAAAGCAGATTATTCTTACAGAGATGGTGGCTAACACTGGAGCTGTTGAATATATTTCCACACAGCCGACTAAACTTTTTTTGAGGGGGATATATCAGGCAGTGTAACAGGTTTAGGATTTTGGAGAGACTGAAAAGATGTGGGCTACACCCCTGTGGCAATTCCAAATAATCTGGAGGCAAGTGAGATAGCTTTTTCACGTGAAGATATCCACAATCTAGATTATCCAGATAATGGAAATTTCCCATTGTCAAACTCATCCTGAGTGCAGTCTGCAATAATATCTTTTATCGTCCCATTCCTAGAAGCTGTCACATAGAGTGGAACCACTGACAGGCTCTGTGATTGACACTTGAATTGTTTTTATAGTGAGTGTGGATGTCAGGAACAGCTGACCAACTGACAGACTTGGTGGACAGCTAGCAACCGGCGTCATTTACACAAAAGCTTCTTTAGTTTCCTGCTCCTTACTTGCAAACTGTTGTCTTTAGGGTTACCTTTTAAATGAGGAATATTTCTTTTCCAAATCCTCAGCTGAATTTATACTAATTTAGGTTTCTAAATGTTGTGTTTCTAGGTATCCAAGTCAAATACTAGTGTCTGGTTAGTCTTGTTTGTGAATAACAGACCTTTGGGTTTTCTTTGTGATATTCTGCTTTATTCAAATTGAAGCTAAAATAATGCATGTAGTTTTGGGACTGGTCAGTTAATTAGGATGTGTTTCATCCACCACTACCCCCTGTGGAGCAGAGCAAGGCTCTGTAAGGTAGCCAGTTAAAAGGAAACAGAAGGAGATTTGTCTTCAGAGATTTTTTATTTTGTTGTTAGGGCTGATACTGGTGCAGGTTCAATATAGGGTTAGGGTTAGCCTAACCCTAACCCTTAGGGTAAAAAGACAATAATTGGCCTAAAAACTAATAAAAAGCTAAAAGGGACAGTGATAGAATAGGGACTAGACTCTGCTTAGTGTTTAACAGAGGCCCGCAGCAGGGGGAGCTTCACCAGGGGGTTCAAAACAGAGAGACGGAGCGTCCAGGCAGTTGGCCAGTGTTACAGTGTTTCTAAGTAATCAAGTACTCATCGGTCACAGGAGGCGTCAACAACGTAATGTTGAATGGTGATATATTCCATTTGTTCTCTGATGTAAAGGTGCAGTAACTGTCGGCTCTGTCAACACTGGGAAAACACTGCTAGCATCATTAATGTTAGAAGCATGCTCACATGCTTCATTGTGAAGAGCGTTAATCACTGTGCAACAACTGGTTTAATCAAAAAGGTCTATTTATAATGAAATGATCCGTTCAGCAGAGCAGGGGATGTCTGCCCACTCATCATTCTCCCAGTTTGTGTCAGAGGACTCAGGAAGGTAAACAACAAGCTATCAAGTTACAGGAGGTGATTAGGGTCAAAAAGGGTAATTGATTAAATTGCATTGATATAAATGTTTCTTTTAAGGTTAAGGTTTTCAAATTGATTGCCAGAATTATAAAACATTTATACTGACAGCCCTTGAATATTTAATTACTGCACTAGTCATAAAGTGCAGTAAAAATATATATTTTATGCTTAATATTGTTGAACAGGCCCAGGGGCCTACAGAGGGTTATAGAGTTATAAATAGGCCTACATTTTCCATTTCAGACAAGAAAAAGTCTGGCTAAAAGCTCAATATCAGACTGATATGCACACTTCGATATTTGCTCATTTATCGCAATTTATATTGTCATTGCAATATTTAACAGTGTTATCACACATTGCAGATTTTCCTCATATTGTGCAGCCCTAATATATATATCAGTCTTTTATAGCCACAAATGGATACATTACCTTGTTGCTATGCATTCTGCAAACCGATATTGAAAATATTAATTGGTTTGGACAGAACAAGATCTTCACAACATAAGGAGGAGGTGTTCAAACAATCCACCGGGGCCAGAATCAACAACTAATAGAGGCCATATTGAATATTGTTCTTATGTTTGAGGTCACTGTATTGTCAAGGTTGATGAGCTCCAGAAAACATACATTCTACAGACATGACATTATCGTAAAGTCTGGCCTAGGTTTCTAGATACTGTGATAACATGACAGCATGGCTGGTTGTTTTCACCGCGTGTGCCCCTGGGCCTATTCAGCTATTACTAGTACTATTACTGAGTACTCATGCAGTAATGTACTAATGAACACTGAGTGCTCATTGGTCCAGATGTTTATGGGCATTGTGGCTGCTGTGTTCCCATCACAATTGTTGTTCACCTGAACAATAAATGATACTGTATATGCTATCTTTGTCATCCTTGACCAATGAAATTAATGAAAATGTAGGAATAACACAATTATAAGATATTATTATAACAGGTTGGTTCTAGTCCAGTTCATAACCACAAAAGATGGTACATGAGGTGATAATTGTAGTTTCACAAATGTCCAAGTGTAATTGTTGTCGCTTAACCTGTTCCTGTCAGAAACTGGATGAATCTTCGAGATGCAGAGACGGGCAAAGTTCTGTGGCAGGGGACTGATGACCTCTCTGTGCCAGGAGTAGAACATGAAGGTACATGCAAACCTAAACATGTATTGCACCCCTACAAACATTGTATCATCCCATTGAATGGGACAATATGACCTAAGATGTATCATGATTATTCTGTAATTGCTGTGATTGTTTTATTTTAGATTGATTTATTCTAGGATGTTATAAAAATGAGAATCAAAAATGATTCTACCTCTAAACTGGGTATAAGGGAACACATCTTAAGAAAGAATTAAAATAAAAAGGCCTATGTGTGTTTTGGTAGACCTGATGTAGGTTTATCAGAAAATGTAATCTTATGAATCTCAGAGTGAGACAAGGGGAGGATTAGGCACCTTAACAGCATTTATTGTAGAAACGTTATGTAACTAAATACAATAGTGACTGTACTTCAGTACCTCAATTTCTCTCTACTGTCCCTTATTGCTAAATAATCCTAAATTGGTCCAGTGTGCCGCAATAAACAGAAAATGACAAAATTTACAGGTTCAAAGTTTGAACTCAGTTCTTCATTGAAGTTGGTTTTAGGTTGGATGACACCACTGGACGCAGAGAACCCTACAATGATCCCTTCTTGAGCTCGAGTATTAAAGGGCATCCTGCTGTTTTGCCCTGTAAAGGGAGCATTCCTAAGTAAAATGGTTAGACTATACATGACAGTGTCTCATTTATGTTGGGACATTTCTATCAAAAATGAAGTTGGAGTAGATGAAGACATCTGTGTTGGTTCCCTCGGACAGAGAAATTGAGGTGCTTAATCTTCCACATGATTGTGTTACAGAGGTTGGTGTTCCCAGGGAAAACAGTAGTTACAGGATCAAATTAGTTCTATGAGTACGGGTTAAGCCTAACTGCACATTATTGCAGCCATGTTATTTTTATGCTATAAACGCTTATGATAGCAATGACAAAGTCCATGCTGTAGCAGAACAGGAAATTGGGATACCTTACAAACCATCAGACAGTTTATATCGAAGAGCAGTTAACATGAATTATTTAGAAGTGATGACAAAGATGAATGTTATCACCAAATCATTATAAAGGTGTTCATACTTTAAACCTTTCTGTTTGAACTTCAACCACATTTGTAGATCTGCTTTCTGGATCATCTTTCATCCATCCATTGTTACTGTAGTTAGCCAAAGTGATACAAGGATTTCAAGGTTAATTTGTCATACTGACAATTTTTTTCTATTTTTGTATTTTGTTTTATGAAATAGGTACTGATTATTTTTAACATTTAGTGATTGATCCCTGTTCAGACCAAAGACTTTTCCACACACAGAAGTCATTTTCAAAGGTTGCAGGGGAAAGCTGCAGCAGTGTGAACTGACCTGTTGCTGCTCGACTCACGCCGGGTGATGATGTTGTCTGCGACTCAACTTGTCAAGTTTCTGGTGGCTGGTTTTGGTTTCATAATTCTTGTAATCAATGTCTGCTGCTTAATTGAAAACTTTACTGCTCATCGTCATGCTCATTCATATTTTAGGTTGCTGTTTACCTTTTAAAGCTGTTTTACAGATGGATATTATTTGTAAATTACAGAGAGTAATTGTAATTGAGCTGGTAAAACTGCAATGTTCTGAAATCCTGTCAGTTCACACTAATGCAACTAGAAGAATTGTTTTATTAGTGTGAACTGACAGGATTTCAGAACATTGCAGACTGGCACATTGCAAATAGGGCATGTAGAAAATGGTGTTAAAGTGTCAGGTATGACTTTAAGAAGGGCTGGCATAGATACTGTCCACTCACAGGCCTCTTTTAGAAGGTGACAAGTCAACCAGTGCCACACACTTTCTCAGTTCAATGGAAGCCTACAAAGCTTTAAATGGGAAAATGTCACATAAAAGCAGTGGTTTGCTTTTGAAAAGACTGCTCGCTGTCAGTCACATCTTGTACCAAAAGGGTTGCAAGTCTTAAATCCATAGCACTGCTTAAACTTTCAAAACTAACTTGGTCTTGTTGTCAGCACAGTTAATTACATTCTCTCTGTCTCTCCAGCTCGTGTCCCGAAGAAGATCCTAAAATGTAAAGCAGTGTCCAGAGAACTGAACTTCTCCTCCTCTGAAAAACTGGAGAAGTTCAGACTGGAGCAGAAAGTTTTCTTCAAAGGACAGTGTCTAGAAGGTAATCAGCCACAACACTCAACTGAAAGCCAGTCACTTAAAGATATGTTGTGGCACTATGGACCTGTATTGTTTGTTTGTATGGAAAATGAAGGATACAAAGCACATTCCTGCCAATGGTTTCACACTATTCAACTGATTACATGGTGGCACAGCGTGCCAAGAAATATAGCAATTTCACAAAGGAGGGAGGGAAGTGGACAGCTGTTAGCAAGTTAACATGGATGTAAACACTGTTTCCAAATTAAAGTCAGCTTTGTAAGTGAGGGAAGAAATGTCTTCAGCTAATGTGTTGGACCTCAAGGCTGCACAAAATGTTTTGATAAGAAATGTACGTATTTGATGTAAACATACATACAAGGAAACTCCACAAGGCAAGTTTAATAAAGCAAACAGTTTCTCATGGGCCCAGATGCAACATCATCTGCACTGTGCTCATCGCCATTGGAAATAATGGGTTTCTGAGCACAGTGGTTTAACTCTAAAAGCTGTCACTTCATAGATCTTAGACTTACTTGTCAAGGGAAAGGGGGACCCAATGGAGACTTCATCAGCATTTCTGCATCTCTAGTTTAAAAAAAACTTTATTGTGTAGTCCAACGAGTCCATGGGTTCTGGTGGAGAGGGTTATGATGAAAAGGAATTGCAAGTTGTTCTAAAATGCAGCGTCTGATAGAATTCAAAACAGCTGTGCTGGGCTGTGGCATCTGATGAGCCTTGAAAATCATGGTTTACTCTTCATATACTGAATGGAACTGAAATCACTGAATCACTCTTAGCTCTTAATATATGGGGATTAAAGAACTACATGTCCTTCAAAATATGTGTATAGAAAATACGTATGCAAATTATTTTCACAAATGTTAACACACCAGAATGGCATTCAGTAGAGTGCGTGCCTCTGCCAAGGCCCATCAGGTAGGGCTGAACGATATGGACAAAATTTCATATCTCGATATTCATGCCAGATATCTTGATATCAATATGATACAATATGACTACAGGTTTGGTGAAAACCAAGCATTTTTCAGAAAAATAAATTATTTTAAGCCATATACAAATGGTTGATAGAGAAATCATTACAAAATTATCACAAACTCACTACAGAGAAAAATATATTTGAAGTAACAACAGTAAAGGGAGAAGATCAAACTAAATATGTGCATTTTTACAAGATGAACGATGACATCTAATCTGGAGAGAAAGAGTGAAAGTGAAGATTGAGACTCAGCAGCTTCAGGTTATCGGTAAAGTACCAGTGGAATCTAGAAAGAAGTCAGAATTAATGGATCAAAAGTCGCTAAAAATCTATATAGTTTATATTGTTTCTTTTTTTATATCAATATCTTGAATATTCGTATCTAGATACAGATACGATAACGATATATCGTTCAGCCCTACCATCGGGCCCTTAGATTCAATCCAGGCTTGTCCATTACTACCTTTGCGGATTAGCATGATTTTTATTAGGTTCCACATCAAGTTTGACTCGACTAAAGATCCATGCATTCTTGCTTGTGAAACTAACAAAAAAGTCTCACTATCTCACAATGTTAAAGAAAGTGAGGAAAAACTCAGAAAGTGACCTTTCTTAGTCTATTGGCGATGAAAATATTTTCAAAATGCTATTAGTTTTGGTGTCATTGTGCTGGCAAAGCAGCCAACAAATGGAAACAGGCGTCATTTGATTGGTGATTTCAGTGGCCACTGCTCCTCGGTACTATAACTGGCATCTGTCCTCTTTCTCTGAGGCACCTTGTTTAATCTGTAAGACAGCTAAATGTGATCGTGTTCGTTTATAACTGCAAGATAAACCAATACTATCTGAATTTTGGTATTTTGTTAGTTGAATTCGATATATAAATAAGTGAGTTATCTGCTGTGTTGTATGAATTTGTGCTCCAGCACATCACAAGAAACCCAGATGATGACTGAAGTGGAACTGAGATGGGCTCTTAGTAGAATGCGACAGGGAAGAGAGGGTGCCACTACACAATGGACACTAATCACTTTCAGTTTCTACGGTACATTAAAGTACATAACACATTTTATTAAGGACATTTGAGGAAATTATTTTATTGAGAAGCCAAAGATGGTTCCATTTGAAACTATCAATGTTCAGATTGTTGCTAAGAGCATATTATGTTAAGACTGAATGATGGAGAACCACTGTCAGGCCTTGATAAATCTGGATTCATCTGGAATCCTGTTGGTACAAGATCCTCTAGATGAGTGGCTGATACCCTGGGCCACACCACATTAAGCAGACTAAGAGCAGGGCGTTGTTTCATGCTGCAGAAATTAGAGGTGGCATAAAAATTAAAAAAAACATAAAAGAATGCAAGAGTCTTTGTGCTTTGTTCTATAAAATGTTTGGTTGGATAATGCACTTGCTTTATAACGCCTCATGTTCTTCAACCTCTGGCCCCGCCATACTGTTATTTTTTTAAAGCACTGTCCTGAGTTTTCATTGGAGGGTTAGAAGAGAACAGCAGCATCATGTCCAATCTCAAACAGACACCTCAGTCAGTTGTGATGTGCTGTAAGTTGTTGACAGTGTTGTCCTTGTTACTGTGTTTGGAGTGTTGTCCCTGGGGCTCTCTGTCACCTCACCTCTGTACAGTAAGGCCCAGGGACAACACAAAATCCACAGCGACACAACATGTTTATGTTGCTGCTTTCCACCAGGGAGGGAAATGTCTTTGAAACACTAACCATTAGGGTTTACTTCCATGCCTTATAGAACTAGGAATGCTAGTAACAATATTGTATGGTGTTGAGGCGACACTGAGCTCTTTGTCTGTCTGTGTCTCTCTGTCCAGAATGGTTCTTTGAGTTTGGTTTCGTTATCCCCAACTCCACTAACACGTGGCAGTCTCTGATAGAAGCAGCTCCAGAGTCCCAGATGATGCCAGCCAATGTTTTAACGTGAGTCTCCACTCAGAAGTTAATATAAACTTAACCAACATGCTGTCATAGAAATAACATGTATCTAACTCTTACTCTTAACACTCTCTCTCTCTCTCTCTCTCTCTCTCTCTCTCTCTCTCTCTCTCTCTCTCTCTCTCTCTCTCTCTCTCTATATATATATATATATATATTACAAGAGTTTTTTCAACAGAGTTTGTTGAAAGTTGAATCTTTGGTAAATGTCAATGAATTTCAGAATATTTCAGTATTTGGTCTGTCCCTTTTTTGCTTTAGTGTCAGCATGATGCACTTGAGCTGCATGTAATCCACAAGTGTGGGTAAAACCTGCTGACTCATGTTCACTCAATACAATTTGATGGTGTCCCACAAAGCTTCTTAAGGTGTCACAGTGCTTTCGGCTTTCTCAGTCTGTGACTGTGGAGGACAGTCCATGACAGTCAAAAGTAAGCCGTTTTATGTTTACCTCAATAAATCAGTCTTACAATAGTAATTTATGATGATATGGAATTTGTTTTGAGGAAATACTGGAAACATTTTTGCAAGATTAATTCCTTTTGATTGTAGCTGTCTGTTTTATATTTTTGTCCATCATTCTCATCAGTTTTAATAGAGAGAGGGTTGCTGAGATCACATGGGAAATAGGGGTAAAGTAAAGTGTAGGTGAGGATTTCGCCATGCCCCCGGTATCCTGTCAGGCAGGTGTGCCAAGAGGGAGAGAAACACACAAAGCACACTGTAGTGTGACAAGTTGATGTTCCCTCCTCTAACCTAAAGCTGCAGCTAATGAAAAAGACACCATGGCAGCTGCTGGTATAGGAGACACATCAACTAAACTCGAACCCCCTCCTGCTTCCCTGAAATCATGTGGAAATATTAATAGCGTAGTTCCCGGTGAGTTATTTCAACAATGTTCGTGTTGTCGACAAGAAAACCACAGTTTGTAAGCCATGCTATGCACATGTATCATATGTGTCTACAGGCAACATGAAAAATATGGCGGGACATCTCCCCAGGCATCATAAAGAAGTAGACTTAACTGAGAAAACTACACCGGTTAACACAGGCAGCTCTTCTGTCCTTATTAAGAGGTAAACTCCCATGAAATTCAACTCGCGCCAAGGCAATAACTAGCATTTTTTGCATCAGACATGCAACCTTATTTGGTGGTGGACAACCCTGGATTTAAGCATTTAATTGGCGTAGGTTGCATCTTACCACAAAGGTGTTGCCCTCCATGTGTGATTACGTGAGGATGTGATGATCCAAGCTGTCTGTTTTAAACATCACATTATATTTCCTGATGCAGCTTTGACCGTCTAATCATCCTGTAGTTGAGTGCACCTATTTTTTTCTTACTTGGAAATGACTGTTGGTTTGTTTCCAACCTGTTGGATCAGATGACTGGTCAAATCTCTTGATGTGCCAATTTTATTTTAAGCAACATTCTGTAAAAATGTGTACTTTGTGAGATTTGATACGTGCACAGGCACTTAAAAAGTGCGTTTTCATGTAATTCAGAACAGTAACATCACACCAAGCTAATGTAATGTGAACCACATACTATAATACTTGTTACATGCTACCAGCTAAACCTCTGTGGAAATGGGCTTGCTTGGCTAGAGAGTAGAGAGTTGACAAAGATCGAGCAAGTGCAAAACACAATACATATAATTTAGCAAGGCAGCTAATAATACGCACTGTTCAACAAAGTCCTGATCAGTGTCTGTCGTCAGTGTCGTCACACTTTATTTAGGAGAGATGTTGCAGACGACTAAAAGCCAGTCTTAGTGACTGAAAGAGACGAGAGAAAATCTGTGTGTTCTCCTCCTCTTAGTCTCCTCTGCAGACGGCCTCTTTGTTCTCCTCGCCTCCTCATGATGTCCATAGACGCTGCTGAGCCCAATTTTGTTGCTCACTTTTCAAGCTCTGGTTCTGGTGGTGATTCTGGTCCTGGACCTGAACACTTCCTCTTTCCAGTGGTCTAAAACTGCTGTGGTAGTGCTGGTAACACCCAAACTCCCCAGCAGTGCTGCCAGCAGATTCAGCTAGCAGAGCTAACTTGTTGCTACACTAAGCAGCAAATACAGGTTACCTTCAGGCAGAGCAGCCAGCGGACATAAGAGGTAAAATCAGAAAACCTTTTCTCCATAAAATATCACAAGAAGTCAACAAGTGACAGTGAACAATGAATGATAGGAATGAAAACTTGAGAATTCCAAGCCTAGTTGGAATCAACTGAAACGATCCTTTAACTGTGTGTCCATACAACAGTAGAAACGAATGGATTCATGGTTATGTTATATAATCAATGTGTTTTTTGAAAGAGTGATTTGATGCCTCTGTTAAAGTTGACTTGTATCTTTGTATTCCAGTGGTAATGTGATCATAGAGACCAAGTTCTACGATGACGATCTCCATGTCAGTACCTCAAGGGTACGACTTTTCTACGTCTGACCTCCGATCTCTAACTCTACCTTCCAATATGCTGACGTCCTGCCACGGTCTACAGATTACCAAGGGTAGCTACATTTTGGAGCTGAAACCACTCATTGCTGACTTGTGATTGGCACATTTGGGTGAAGCTGTGGTCCCACAGTCAGTGAAGTGAGATTTGTGTTTGGTTGTTCTTGTTTTTTGTTGACCTGAAAACTTCTTCTGGACCTTGGGAGGAGAGGGAAAAGGAGGAGAGGGCACCCAGTTGTTTCCTCTGTTAAAAGATAATCTCTCACTGCATTTTACCCTCCTGACTCTTCCACTGTAAATAGATTACCACTCACCTGATCTCAAGTCAGCCAGGGAGCTACTCTGAAATGACATGATTAATTGTTTTGCAATTTCCGCCCTCTCTCAGTCCAAGGTTGCATTTACTCAGGAAAAGGATCTTCTCCTCTCTGTGTGAACATGGTAACACTTCTCTCTGTGTTGTCTGTTTTAAGCGTGAGCTGCACGTCAGTGTCAAAGGAAGATGCAGTTCAGTGTTTCTCCTGAGCTATCTTCAAAAGGTCTTCTTTATAAAACACAACATTAAATGTCTCGAGCTGTGTCCCATCCCAGAGGCTACCTCCTGTGACATCCATATCTCCCGACAGATTATCATTGTATCTAATGACCCAGCTTCCTTTTGTATACATTTCTGGTCAAAATGTACCGGTCATTTTTTGTCTACTTATGAAATAAGAAAATTGTTCTGTATGCTATCACAGAAGTGCAAGTTATGTTGATATTTTTGGACATAATAACGTTGTCAGACACAAATGGACTTGAATGAAACATTTCCTAATTTATGAGTTGACGAGGACTGCCTGAGTGCAGGCACTATTAATGATGGTCTCTGTGAGGCCAAGTGTGGAAACTGCTCATGTAGCTTTGGTTCTCTTTTGCCGGCAGCCTCTGAAGTGGGACACAGAAAACAGGAGAGTTTTTAGATGTTAGAAGCTGACTGTGTGAACTAGTGTAGAACATTGGTTTTCAGTGTAGTGTGACAGAGGACCAAGCATCTGTTGTTATTTCTGTCCAACACGAGGGCCACTGGTTTAACTGGATGCCTCTAAATGTTCTCTGTATTGTTTAAAAACAAAAATCTGCACACTTTTGTCATGATGACACACATTTCAAAAGCACTGTGCTTGAGGGACGAATGGCAGCAAGCAGGACTGTGCTTTTCTTAAGTTTCAGAGGTAAAAATATTCAACTGTCAACTAAAACATCAACAGGTGTAGACAAAGAAATGTGTCATCTATTCTCAGTCATTCACCCATTCACAGTTTGTTCCTTACTAGACCCAAATTTTAACAGCTGCTTCAGGTCTTAAAGCTACTCTGCTCTGTACATTATTGCTAGGTTTTGAACTTTTCCAATTTGTTTCCAATTTGCTGCATTCACGTCATTGTTTTTTCTTAGCTTTTAACTGAGTTGTATAAAATAGACTGGTGTTTAAATATAAGAGGAGTTGTGGATTAAAGTCATCCAGTGTTGTAATAATAACATCAAGTGTGTGTGTGTGTGTTGTCTTTATTGTGTAGCTTTAATGGACAGTTCACCCCAAAAACCTCAATGGCACATATGGCTGTACATATGATTACTGTCAGGGGTGGAATGTATCTGTAGTGGTCAAAGGAGCAGATGTAATTACTGGCCCCCTGCCTGCAGTACTATAAAATATTCACTCTGATGATTTGGTAAGAAACACTGACCTTTTCAAATGAGTTATGTAGCTGCAGATTTGTTTTTTTTGTTTGTTTGTTTTTTTATGAAGCAAGTAAATCAGTAGAAACGAGCAACAACTCCTGAAACAGTTCAAGTGGAACACAATGAAACACATACAGTTGTGGTCCAAAGTTTACATCCACTTGTAAAGAACATGTATAGCATGGAAATTTCAAGTTCCAAGGATTTCTACAACTCAAATTTTTCTGTGATTTGTCACAAAACATTCATGAAGTTTAGTTTAATAATCAATTTACTATAGGTCTTCTTAAAATGTGACCAAATCTGCTGGATTAAAAATATACATACAGAAACTTGAACACTCAGTTTTGGTGATGACAGAAAGTTGTGTGAATCAAATGTTTTCATATCATGGTCTCTTAACTACTTCTGGATGATTCTGATAACAGCTAGTGACTTTTCTGGGCCTATTTTAACAGGGGTTGTTTGATACAGTTGTTAGACTTTCCCACTGTAATGTTGTGGCTGAGCCTAAAGAGCTCAGCATTAATGTGAAAGAGCACATTATTGAACAAGTCAGGAAAATCACTTGGAGCCATTTCAAAGCAGCAGCAGGTCAGTCAGGTCAGCCTGATGGTGGCAGTCCTTGCTCCAGACACAGCACCTTAAAGCTGAACTGAAGTTTGCTGGTGATCACATGGACAAAGGAAAAACCTTATGGAGGAAAACTCTGTGGTCACATGAAACAAAGATTTAGTTGTTTGACCACAATGAGCAGCAATATGTTTGGAGCAGTGAAGGTAAGACCTTTAACCCCAAGAACACCTCACATCCTATCCAGCATGGTGCTGGTAGTATTATACCGTGGGACTGTACCGCTGTCAGTGAATCTGCTGCTCTAAAGAAAGTAAATGGAATAATGAAGAAGGAGGATTATCTCCAAATTCTTCAGGAAAACCTACAATCATCAGCAGAAGATTGGCTCTTTGGTGCAGCTGGGTGTTCCAACAGTACAATGATCCCAAACACACATCACAAGTGTTTAAGGAATGGATCAGGCTAGAATAGTGATTTTGGAATGGCCTTCCCAAAGTCCTGACTTGAACCCCATCGAGAACATGTGGACTGTGCTGAAGAATCAAGTGTGCTGAAGGATAAATATTACAAATCTCTGGTCCAGGTGGATGACAAACAGTGAACTACAGAAGAGTTCAAAGTCTGAATTCCTCTTGTACGCCAAAGAAAGCCAAAGGGATGAGATCACTCCCACCTGGTGTCAGTGTGAGGTTACCTTCAGCTCACATTTAGGTTGAAATTACACCGCAGTTATACACACAGTATAGGTGATTCCATAAAGTTTATGGTTGATTTAATTATAAACAAGTCAATGAAGAAAGACATTAAAGAAAGAGGCACATGAATGACATCAATTCCCATTCTGATTCAACTTTGAATATGATGGATAATAAAAGGAGGTCAGTAAACCACAGGTCACTTGACTAAACAGGCAGGGCAAAGACAACTAAATATCAATATCATTTATTTAAATGATATTTATAAATGATATCTATTTTTTTTAAATGTATTTTAAAAGGGAACACATGCATAATTGCCAGCAGTTTGCTGACAAAACTTCATTTGGTTTACATAGATAACTTGCAGTTGATATATTGTTTTAAGAGGTCTGTGCTAAAAAAAAAAAAAGATCAGTGTTGATTATGGCAGTGAAAGTGTCTCAGCTAAGGTCAGGGGTCATGGTCATGTTGGTATTCGGCCACGGAGGTACTCCAACACTGCATCTGTTCCTTTGGTCACGATGGCTGCTCTGGGAGTACGGAAAGGATTCCCTTCCAGACTCAGACACCTGTAGGACAACACAAGCTTCAATTTATGAAGTGGGTTGGATTTTCTCCCACATTTGACAATTGATTTTTGAACATCCACTCAATGTTTCTTTTTTCTACAAAGATTTCAAACTTAAAACAAACAAATCTTAAACCACATATTTGGCCTAATGTACATTAACAAGACAGCTGGTGCTAAGACAAAGGCCCCTTTGCATTAAAAAGCACTGATATTCACTGTATTTTGGGGGGAAACATTCAGGTATATTATGCAAGATTTGTCAGTTGCTGTTCGTAAACACACCATTTAACCTTTCTGATTCAACAGTTGAAAGCAGGGGTCGGGATAGAGAGAGAGGTAGCAAAGCAGTGTATCACAGAAATAACATGTTGTCTGCTGTACAGGGGCTCCACGGGGAACAGTACTGGCAACTTTCCTGTTTACCCTGTACACTGCAGACTTCCCCCACTAAAAACCCCAATGCCATCTACAAACTTCTGTGACGACAGAGCCTATAGAGAACTCTTTCAGGACTTTGTGGACTGTGCCAGCAGTAATCCACCAACAGCTCTTTGGCTCTTTGGTCTTACTGGCGTTGAGCAGGTGGTGGATTTCCACAGGCACTGACAACCCTGCACACAGGTGAATATCCAGGGAATGGACATTGAAATGGTGACATCTTACAAGTAACTGGGAGTTCACATGAACAATAAACTGGACTGGACTGATCACACTGCAGGAACATACAAGAATGGTCAGAGCAGACTCCATCTGTTGGTCTGATGGTGTTCACAGTGTGATAACTAAAGAGATCCTTCACTCAACAAAGAGAAATGTCCCACAAAGCGACGTTACAGGACCAAAGTAACTGTAAAATAGTAACCACAACATAGTAAGTGTAACTGTCTTTGGCAACTTATACGAGGAAAAAAATACTGCAGTTATACATGAAGAAGTGTCAGTCATCCTGTCTATCATCCTGTCTGTCCTACTGACTCTTCGACACATTTCTGCCTGAAAAAAAGCCTCTGTCCCTGGCAAAAAACTTAAACTCACCAACTGCTTGTCTCCTTCCACTATTTGTTTTTGAAGTTACTGTCTTGAAAAAAATCATGACAGTCAGCCCTTCTGACCGAGACTTCAGTGAACTTCAGCCAGAAAACAGCCTCCCTTTCCTTGAGTGACAAAGTCAAACAGCGTCCTGTTTACTGATGGTGATTATGTATTTGTATGTATACGTATAGGAATTATGTAATTTAGAGTG
The DNA here is from genome assembly GCA_030272975.1 of Sparidentex hasta. Lineage (NCBI taxonomy): Eukaryota > Metazoa > Chordata > Actinopteri > Spariformes > Sparidae > Sparidentex > Sparidentex hasta. The sequence continues at coordinate 83,754 of JARJLU010017258.1, forward strand.
GAAAACTTGACTTTGCCATTTTCCAGGACGTTTGGTGGGTCAGGATCTCAATCCCAACACATAACATGTAACAGACAGGAGGACCGACAGGAGATAGGATGACAGACAGGAGGACAGACACTTCTCCACATATAACTGCAGTATTTTTTTCCTCATATGAGTTGCAAAAGACACTACCAGTTACTATGTTACTTTTGTTTGGTCCTGTAACATTGCTTTGTGGGACATTTCTCTTTATTTTGTTGAGTGAAGGATCTGTTTACTGTGAACACCATCAGATGAACACACTGCCACTCTGCACCACTGCCTTATCCATTCACACAGGTACAGTTCGCCAATGCTGCTCCCCTGTTACCAACTCTGGAGTCGCATCAGAGGCACAGCAAAATTTCACCCGTTGCTGCATTTGAAACTTTCAGCATATGTATGATTATATGATTATAAACAGTCAAGCAGGTACATGTTTAGATTCTGATTTGGATGTTATTTTCTGATTATTTCACGGCAGTTCCTTGCTAATCCACAAATGAACATGCCCAGCTCTCAGCCAATCCTGTGGTTAGGTGCCACCTGCTGGATTTTATGAAAGTTGAAGTAAAGGCTGTTGGATGGTTAATATCTTCTGGATTGCTGTTCTGAAGCCAGAACAGTGACAGTGAAGAGGTATCAAAAATTGAATTTGTCATCGAAACCAAAAAATAAATAACAGACATTGAAGTTATAATTATCTAATTATATTTTCATATTTTGGGGGATTTCATGTGTATTTCAATTAAGATTTCTTTTACCCAGTTTCATTATGATCTCTGATCACGATCTCTAATACGCCCCAAGTGTGTGAAGGAGAGGTATCGCCGGTCCTTCCTTCCTGCTGCTGTCAGACTTTACAATCAGCACTGCTCCCAATAGACCTAGCATGTGCACTATGCCATCAATTAACCCATTTCTCTGTTTTTTGCACTAACTGGACAATTTCACATACCCATATTTATCATTATTCAACAACACACTGCCATACTGCTAACAATTACACTATTAACACTGTAAAACATTATTTATATACAATTTCTATTTCTTATGTTATTATTGTGTTGTTTATTCTATTACTATTATTTTTGTTAATTACTATTCCGCAGTTCTTTGGCTGCTGTGATGAAAAAATTTCCCAGTTTGCGGGACAAATAAAGGACATTTTGATTCTGATTCTACTGTGAGCTCGCTGACTTTGAGTTTTAAAAGGCCGATTTATGTGTCAACAGGCAAACAAAAGACCTGGTAAAAAAAATTCCAGAAAGGGCACTGATTATGACAAGAGAAAAATATGGAAGATAGTCTCAAAAACATGAGTCAGATGCCAGAGGGTATGACGAACAAGATACATAAGCATCAGAGCTAACAAATCAGGCTGAAGAGCTAACCCTGTCAACAGGTGTGAGAGAGGCAAGCCTGAGTAGCCAAAATGAAGAGGCACAGTCCACTCAAGGTATGGCAAACTTGGAAATAATACTTCAAGAGCTGCGTGATATCGTTGTGAAAACTCAGACACTTTAAACAAATTAAGAAGATATCAGGGTGGCAATCAACAGGACTGATAATGGAGAAAGGTGGATTCTACACCTAGAATCTGGTAAATTTAATTTATGGAAAACTGGGTTGACTTTGTATCACCAATGAGATCAGACTTTGTTGAGTAATGATATTGTATCCTATATAAACCCCTTGGTTCTCGCTACAGACTTTGTGGAAGGTATTGTGTATTTTGATATCAATAAAAAGATAATTACAAAAAGAAAAAAGATTTCTAATGTACAGCCTTAGCTGCATAATATTTTGAGGACTGGACTAAACACCAGACATCATGGCCAAAGCTCAGCATTATATTTTAAAATGTTATATTTTCTACAATTCTTGTTTGACAGCAAAATTAAGTGTCTATATCATAGATTGATCTATTTATCTTTATGCATGCTCCCATTCTTCACTTAAGTATAGTCTCACAAAATCATGAGGAGAAACACTGCTGTGCATTGTTTATTTTAGGGAAATCCTTCTATAGCATACATTTGTTAAACTCTGAACTAAAGAGCATGACGCTATCTTGGGAAAAGTACAAAAAAAAACAACCACTTGGGTCAGTTACATCTCATGATTATAACTTGTATCAGACTTTCTGTTAATGTAACTTGTAAACTGTGATTTGTTGCTCTTTTCTGTACACACAACATATATTTCATGTCTGTCCGTCCTGGCTCTTCCTGAGGTTTCTTCCATTTTTTATTTTTTTTTACCCTGTTAAAAGGGTTTTTTTTCCCATCAACGTGAAGTTTTTCCTCACTTGAATCGAGGGTCTAAGGACAGAGGATGTTGTTCGCTGTACAGATCGTAAAGCCCATTGAGGCAATGTGATCGTGATTTTGGGCTATATAAATAAAATTGATTTGATTTGATTTGATGATTATGACTGAACTAATGACACAACACAGAAAAAGCTGAATTGTACCAATGGAAAAAAAAAAAGCTGAATTGTCACTGTCCTACATCAAAAACACTGGTGACAGCAGCTGAAGGTGTACTGCAGTAAATGAGTTCAAACACTATGTAAGGTACTCTAAAAATGTGTAAAAACATTCATTTTTTAAAAATTTTACTGTGTTTCTATAATCTTAGTGATGGTAAAAATATGCAGATTATCCCTTTATATTGCTTCTAGAAGACGGAGTAGGACTTCATTTCCCAGAATCCTCTGTTCATTTCTCCCTATTTTTGCCATAGTCATGATAAAATTAATACTATTAATATATTAACTCTGTAATTCAAGTATTATAATGTTTAAGAGTATTCTATGGTCTTTAAATATGATAATGGTTAAGTTTTTCCTGTTTAATATAAACTATTGTTTATTTCTACGGGAGGAAGTATCCCAGAGTTCCCCGGGACAGTGGAGAGAGCAAGACATCAATGTTTGGTAGTGATGGGAACGGCAGTTCTTTTTACTGAACTGAATCTCTAGAATCCGTTCATTAAAATGATTCATTCAAAAGATTCGTTCACCGAATCGTTCAGTGCTCTCCAACTCCCTGAACTGATAAGCAGCCAAACGATCTGTCATTCAGTTAATAATTCAGCCCTGAGGTTCACATTCACTTACTGAGGGACGGTGTGTTCAGGGACTATAGTACACAATCATTAGTGGGAGCTACTCTGGCTGCTCTGAGTGGTATACATGCACTAAAATTATTACACGGTAAAATCACTTAACATGATGCTACACGGATGTTAGCAACACAGCGCTAATTTTAGCAGTATGGTTACTGAATGTGAATCATCTCTTCTGCCCTGGCTGGGTGAGTGACACAGCGCCACTTTCAGCACAGTGCATGAACGAGAATCATGTCCTGACAGTTCTCTGAGTGAGTCGCGGCAGTTCCACTCCCAGCCAGCATGCTCGTGGCTGAGCTCAACTGAACTGAGAAAGGAACGAATCAGTCCATGAAGTGATCCTGTTCACTTCGTTCACTGAAAATGTTTTGATCGTTCGAACATCACGTTCGCGACCGACACAACACTAATGTTTGGAGACTGGAGCTTGATGTTAGCCCAGATATTGCACTGTCCAGAGAGACTTAATGAGTCAGAGCACTCTTTTCACGTATCTCAGTCAAGTGTGTGTAGTTTACACGATGGTGAAGTTTTCCGAGCCGTAACAGCGTGGTCTCCATCACTAGCTCCAACATCTGTGTGTTGGGAGTCAGCTCGGTGGCAGAGAACCAGACTGTTTCACCACACGGACACGAGCAAGTCTCCACACGACATTCGAGCGGACAAGGTGACAGCACAGAACCATAGACATAATATACGTAGACGCCTCATGGCGTGCTGGAACGTAATCCCGCGTCGGCGCCATCTTGGTTGGGTCTCCTCACTGTAGGCTAGCACCAGAGTCAATTGGAATCAAACTGAGAACAAGCGACTATGACCGTCTTTTGGGCAGTTTATGGTTGCAATAATATTCTAAATATTCTTAATATTCTTTAAGAGTAAAGACCGTGTTTATTTGAGTTCTGAGGGCTTACATAATTTTGCTAGCACATAGCATAGTAAGTTTTCAGTGGGGGCACTGCGCTAGTTATTTTCCTTTTTCTTAAGCAAGTGATAAAGTTCCTTGCTTAATTAAGAACCACAGTGAATCCATCATGTTTAGCTGAGAACCTAGGACCTGTTTTATTCTTATTTGGGTGTGACCTCAGTGTAGATTATAAACACTAAGGGAAAAAGGGGTTACAACTAACACATGCTGGAAGAAGGTTCAGGACACTTTGCAGAGTTTTTTCTTTGCTCAGGAGTGCTTCATACCTGAGGCTTGTACACAGGCCCAGTTCAGGGGGGATTTTCAGCAGGTCATTGTTTGAAAGATCCAGCGTTGACAGATGAACCAACTTGATCAGACGGCATGGGTCCACCTCGTTCACTTGGTTGCCACTAAGCAACACCGTCTCCAAGGAAACCATCTGATAGAGGACATCAGGGAAGGACTTGAACCTGTGATCAGTACAAAGACTCTAAGTGGATAACTGTGCAAGTCAAGCTGACTGAATTACTGCAGGACATACAGTGGATCCATCAGCTGGCAAGATGGTGGCATGCACAGACACAGTGGCTCACAGCTCCGTGTTTTTTTTTTTTTCTTTTGTGTGTTTTGTATGTCTTTTCGTTCAGAAAACACGTCTATACTTACATTGCACTAATGCCTTGTACTTTTTACTCTATGTTGTGTACGCGGACACTGCTAAAATTTCATTGTACACTGTGCAATGACAATTAAAAGGATTCTGATTCTGATTCAGTATCCAGTGTGTGCCACCTATTAAGCGTATTCTGCTTCCTCCTATCCACTCCCCTCTGACCCATCAGCTACAAACTGATTGAGGTCCGCTATAATTAAAGATGTTGCCATCCCTTGAATGCATATCAGAAAACCTGATAAGCAAGCAGAGCGGTGGCTTCCTGTGTTTAGAGCAAGTGACCACAGGACTTACCAAGTTATATTTTTCTGAACTGTTTATTTATTGGTTACCTGATCTGAAGGGATAAGGGAAATAATGATCGGGTTGCTTTAATACTTCTTTAAAATAACATTTAAAGTACACATGGAAACAAGAATTACTGCAAGAACTTTGGCTCTATAGTTAATCACACTTATCCATACAAATTCAAATTATTAGATGATTTATTTTTTTTTACATTTGTCCTCAATTTCTTGAGTAGCCCTTCCAAAATGTGCTCTACCAGTCCTGTCATATCAGCAGAGCATTTGGTGTTATTGCTGCAGTTATAATGGGGAAATTAATCGTAAACAGTTTTTCTTTAAAACTTCTCATTTCTTTTGGTGAGTATAACTCCTCCATTAGTAACCATTTCCTCATTTCTGTCTAACATTTGGGAGGAGCTAAAATGAGAGATGATTGATGGAAAAGAGGCGTTGTGTTATCCACGGCTCACACTAGAGCAGGTGATGTCAAGGGTGAGCTATACTGTACATATATTTTCACATTCATTACATTATTGTGATTTACTATGGGGTTGAACTGGTCCTGAAACAAAGTTACCTGTTGTTATTGAGGATAATGGAGTGTAGTTTAGTTAAGTTCTTCAGTTCAGGTGGTAAATCACTCAGCTGATTATTCCTGAGGAAAAAAAACAAGCAATAAAACCAACAAAAAACAGCCAGACATGAATGCAATGCCAATATTTTACAAGTGGTTCTCTATCAAACTTATATTCTTCTGCTGCTGCTGAGCCCTTCTCAGTGAATATGTTAGATTGCTGGCTTCATCTGACTGTTAAAGTAATTACCTTTTGTCATTCAACTACCATTTTCCCTCATGTACATGTTTTATAATGACTCTGTTTAAATATGACAGAACCAATCAGATGGACTGTTGAGGCTCAGGCAGAAGGGCAGTTGTACACCAATCAGAAGGTCATGGTTTGATTTCTGACCCCTGCAGTCTACATGTTGAAATGTCCTTGAGCTGAACCCCAAAATGACCCTGGTGGCTCCTCCATTGGTGTGTAAGTGCATATGAATGGTTATTGTTTCTGATGAGCAGGTGGCACATTGCACGGTAGCCTCAGCCACCAGTGTATGAATGTGTGCATGCACGGGTGTAAGATGACTGTCGTTGTAAAACGCTTTGTTTGAGTGGTATATAATGCAGCTGAATGTTTATCTCCATGGCTCATTTATGATTGTAATGACTCATGTACTCTAACTCCAACCTCTCACTAGTTTTGAAAAAAATGTGATAAAATAAAGGATTATGCCACCTTTCTTAAATAATGTAACTGTACCAACGTGGAAAATGATAAAACATCATGTTAACCCTTATTTATTTTGACCCTGAATGATAAATAATTTGCTAGGTATTTAAAATTCACACTGCTGGATATTCAAACTGCAAGCAGCAGTGAACTGTCATGATCAGATGATCATTGTTGTGTCAGCTTCCCTGATTTGAACATTGCAGCTTTTGTCTATTTCATGCCATTGTAAACTCTAACATATTTTATATCAAAACATGACCTCTGAAGACGTCACCTCGGACTCCCGTAAACTGGGTTATTTAGTTCATTGTTTTCTGCCATTTATATGAATCTGTTTAAACTAAAGAAAATGGACCTCCCTACATGAGAGTATTGTGTAATTAGAACTTTGTACATTACAAATATGCACAACAGAGGTATATGGAGCAGTCTTCAATTGGATATACATTGTTAATATATGTGTGTTGATCTGTGCCTGTGTTTGTGTACCCGAAGTCGATGTGTATCAGCTGCAGCAACTTGCAGATGTCAGGAGAACAGCAGGTCAGTCTGTTGAAACCCAGATTGATTTCTGTCACTGAAGATTGAAACTCCACCAGTCTGCACAAACAACATACTTGTAGTTAGTCTGGGAATCATTCATCGTCAAAATTGAGTGTTAAGATATAAAGTTTGATCTTTGCCATACAGTTATAATGTCAGCACCACCAGCATTGAGGGTATGTGTGCATAGCATGGATACCTAGAAGGTATGGAGGTCAGCTGGTTCTTGCTGAAGTTAGCAGTGGTAACACCTTGATCTGCTGCAGCATCAAACAGCTCATCTGGGATGTTAGTTGCCTGCTTCTCACTAAACACAAAGTTGCAGTGAATTAGAAGTTAATCAAACTTGCAGATCAGGGTTTCCCCTATATGCACCTCGCAGCAGCACACTGCTGCTTCTGAAATATGAATGCCCTTCTCATTTAGAAAAAAAAAAACATTTTGGCAGCAACTAATGCAAAAATTTGATAGCAATTAACAGGTGAACACATATCTGTGAATAAAACATTTAAAATATTGATGGTGACAAGAGGCTTGGAGGTATGAACCGATATTCATCCTGGAGGACGACCTTACTGTGTGCGAGGGGAACTATGATGCACAAAAGCTGTCAATCAAGACAAATCAACAGATTCCCAAAGAGATAGCCTATTAACAATTATTATTTCTCCCTGGGCTCCCATGTCAAATAATACATACTGTACACATCAAATGTATCATCAAAGGACATTGCTCAGGTCATATTTCAAAACGTTGAGATAAATACCATACAGTGGACTATGCATCCTGATCATATTGTACTGCAAGTCTTTTGCATTGTTACACCCCTGGTTATAAAGGCACAAAGTCTCGGCTTCACCAAAAATGAAGCAAAATTCTGTCTAAATTTAATACACAATTTGGTGTATTGGCAGGGCTCACAAATTGCTTTCATGGAATTGCCCTTAAGCAAATGTAACTACTGTATTAGATTATTATATTATGTCCAAGTACATAACTAACAAAGTGTGTACCATCAAGCTATGATAAAAGGCTTTGTATTCAAAATACCTTAGTAGATTTGTCAGCCTTTTCTTGTTTACAGGTACATGTTACTGCCTCTCATCCAAATATCCACACAAATTTCATCTTAAACCACACATATCCTACGTAATCTCCATGATTTCTACTCCTGTATCCTTATCATATCATCAGATTTCATAGATGATCAATAAAGTTCTTATCACCCACCTGTACACCAATAGCTTCAGAGCTTTAATGTCATGTACGTTGACCCTGGCCTGGCTGGGTAACGTCATAGCTGTATGGACTTCAACTGCTCCCTCGGGTTCCTCTGTCACACACGCACATGCACGCATACAGTCACATACAGTCACAGACAGTCACAGACAGACAGACAGACAGACAGACAGACAGACAGACAGACACACACACACACACACACAAAGATCAAATTCTCATTTAGTGGGTTAGCTTAATCAAACTGAATCTGAACATTTTTGTTGTAATAATTCAAAGTTTGTCTTTAACCCAACTAACATCTCTTTTAGGTTGGGTGGGCTTTTGTTTGAAGCCAGCAAAAATGTGAACTGTACCTTTAATTCTTCCTCTTAAGTATTTCAGAAGCTCACTGGTTCCTTTCTGATGAGGACAACAGAAGAGCAGTATAAGCAGTTAGAAAAATAATATGAATGCACTGAAATTCCAAAAATGAAGATCTGTAAACACACCACCTGCTACAGCTATAGTGTCCAAGTTTACTATTATCAGTTCTGGGTTGCATCCATTACAATGCTATGTGAAATCCATGATTATATTGATATGATTTGTGGGAAATGCAATGCATTTAAGGCTGCCTAATACCAAATTGTCTTACAAGTAAGCAGTTATATGAAAGAACCTTTCCTTAAAGACCATCAGGATTTAACACATTAATCAATAAAGACTGTGATCCCTGTCCGAAAAGTCTTCACATGGAAGCTAGGATACAAATTGTCTAGTGTACTGAGCTGAAAGAGACAAACCAGTTACCTAGCTCTAAGACTATTATTACCTTATACCTCATTTAGATACATTTGTCAACATATAATTGTAGGCTAATACTGTGATATCAGGCTCAACAAAACACAGTTTCCACTGTGTGTGTACTGTGTTTGTGTCCTCAGTGTGTCACCTACAGTGAGTAAGTCTCTCCTGATTCCTCGCAGAGGGTTTCCCTCCAACAGCAACATGTTCAGATTGGGCAGCAGGCTGAGAGATGCTGGAAGACTGACAGAGATACACTACCAGTCAAAAGTTTGGACACACCTTCTCATTTAATGTTTTTTCTTTATTTTCATGACTATTTACATTGTAGATTCTTACTGAAGGCTTCAAAACTATGAATGAACACTTATGGAATTATGTAGTGAACAAAAATGTGAAATAACTCAAAACAGCATTTGAAATCTTCCTCCTGCAGCCTGGATATTTTACCAGCAGGGTTCTTCAAAAAAGTTTCAGATGGCATGATTCCAGATCTGCAACAGGTTGTTAACATGTCTCTTCTCTCAGGCGTCTTCCCCCAAAACCATTAAGACTGCAGTCATTCAAAATTGAAACACTGAACCAGTATGGCTACCACAGCTTCCTGCAGCGACATGCCATCCCATCCGGTTTGCATTTAGGTGGACCATCATTTATTTTTAAATAGGACAATGACCCCAAACACACCTCCAGGCTGTGGAAGGACTACTTGACCAGGAAGGAGAGTGATGGAGAGCTGTGCCAGATGACCTGGCCTCCACAGTCACCTGACCTCAACCCAATTGAGATGGTTTGGGATGAGGTGGACCGCAGAGTGAAGGCAAAAGGGCCAACAAGTGCTCATCTTCTCTGGGAACTCCTTCAAGACTATTGGAAAACCATTTCAGGTGACGACCTCATGAAGCTCATCGAGAGAATGCCAAGAGTGCGAAAAGCAGTAATCAAAGCAAAAGGTGGCTGTTTTGAAGAATCTAAAAATATAAAACATGTTTTGAGTTATTTCACACTTTTTTGTTTTATACATAATTCCAATTATGTTCATTCATAGTTTGGTGCCTTCAGTGAAAATCTACAGTGTAAATAGTCTTGAAAATAAAGAAAAACCATTTAATGAGAAGGTGTGTCCAAACTTTTGACTGGTAGTGTACATGTAGTTCACATGAAACTCAGATGAGAGTGTACTGACAGTATCTACTGGTAGTTGTTTACTGACTGGATGTTGACTGTGGTGAGTTTTGCTTATGGGGGCAAAAAGTTGATTGCTTTATTCACCTTAGTCACATTACACAAATTTCAAAGTCGTCAGATTGCTGTACTCCTCGTACCACACAGCTTTCTGCTGTTCTGTCACACTATAATGTCTGTCAGCAGGAGGAATCCATGACTATTCTGTCTGGCCTCCTAATGCAATACAATGTGAGGGACAGGATTTAGCTTGTTGCATGACTCCCCAACACGACCAGATATTTAGCCTGCTTCATATTTCTAGGCATCCACAAGCCACTGGCCACTTTTTGAATGACATTTTTAAAAAATTCATCACTCACTGATTTGTAAGCACAGAGTGAATGTTGTTTACCTGTAATCCAGAGGCTTTTGACAGTGAGCTACAGAAACTGTTACCATAGTGTGAATTTGGAATTAGTGTAATTTTGTTGACCTACATAGTAATGTCATTGTTGGTAAGGTCGAGGCGTGTGAGTGTGCTCAGTGAGGTGATCTCTTCAGGGATGATTTTGATCTTATTGTCTCGGAGTTCTAGAATAGAGATGGACGTCAGGCAGGCCAGCTGCTCCGCCTCCAACTGCTCAATCTGGTTGTTCCCAACATACAATTCCTTCACACACACACACACACACACACACACACACACACACAAACACACACTTTTATAATAATAATAGTAATAATAATAATAATAATAATAATAATAATAATAATAATAATAATAATAATGATAACTTTATTTATAACACTTTTTAAAAATACAGTTTTCAAAGTGTTTTGACATAAAGCAGATGGAAGTAGAATAAAAAATATTACTGTAAAATTGCAAAGGACGAATGAAATAAATGGCATTTATAGCTAAATAAATAGAAACAAATAACTGATAAACAGAAATAATGATAAAAATGAATAAAACAAGTAAAATAAAGAAATGGAATAAATAAAACATATACAATAAATAAACGGAAAAGCACAACATCACATAAAGGCAAGTCTATAAAAATGGGTTTTAAGAAGTGATTTAAAAGAAGTTACTGATCTAGGCTTTCCGCCAATCTGATTGGCTATATCGGATTAGCCGATATTTTGCATTTTGTGCATTTTGTGAGATCGGCGCAATGTCTTAATTCACCGATCCAGTCAATGACGTCATTGTTGTGTTGACACTATTTGCAGATGCTCCTGTTGCATAGATTGCAGACAGCTTGTGTTTTATCTGTCTCATTTACTCTGAAGAAGTTCCACGGCACCGACATGTTTGTTTGCTAGTGATGATGTTGCTAGCTAATGATTTAAGATTCAAAAAACTTTATTGTCCGTCACATAGCGACAGGGCTCAAAACATAAACGCTACAAAGACATAAAACACATTTAAACCAATGAGATGTGTTTGTTTTGCTTTTAACAAACAAAAAAAGCAAAACAAACATCTCATTGGTTTAAATATATTTTATGTCTTTGTGGCATTTATGTTTTGAGCCCTGTCACTACGTGATGGACAACAAAGTTTTTTGATCAGATCATGATCGGTAATGGGTTTATTCAAACTCCCTAATCGGTGATCGGCCCCAGAAAGTACTATAAGCACAGGGGAAAAAAAAGCTTGATGTGTACACATGATGCCCCCTTCACATTTCTGACTGCCCCCTCATATATGCCTGCCTAGAACCGGCCCTGCGGCTCATAAGGAATTAAAATGTCTGCTCTGTAGGTTGGAGCCAGACCCAAGAGTGCTTTAAAAGTGACCAGTAAATGACAATTCTAAATAGGACGGGGAGCCAATGAAGGGAAGCTAGGACTGCGGTAATGTGATGTTGTCTGTTAATACCAGTTAGAGGCCTAGCTGCTGAATTCTGTACAAGTTTGAGTGAGAGAGTGATTTCTCATTGATAATGGAAAAGAGTTGCAGTAATCTAGTCTAGAAAAGATGAACGCATGAATGACTTTTTCCAGTTTGGGGCAGAGAGCATGTGTTTGATTCTTGAAACGGATCTTAGTTGGTAGAAACAGGACCGGACCAGTTAGTTGACCTGAGGGGGTTGAGCAGTATGATTTCTGTTTTTGAGTTAATAAGTTGATATTGTTAAGACATTCTAAAACAGCAGCTAGACTTCTTGGCTCACCGGGCCTCAGCAAAAGGTATATTTGTGTCATCAGCATAGCAGTGGAAAGAAACATTATGGTGTTCAATAATCTGGCTGAGTGGGAGCATAAAAATAGAAAATAAAATCTGACCTAAATAGAACTGTGCAGTACACCACAGGGTATGAGCGTTGTAGGTGTAGAGAAATTACCAGTGGTGACCGAGAAGGTTCTGTCTAAAAGGTAGGAATAAAACCTACTAAAAGCAGTACCCTTGATGCCAGCCCAGGTTTTTCAGCCGGTCTAATAAAATGGCATAATGAACGGTGTCAAAAGTCGCAATTAAATCTAAAGGGATTAAAATTGCACTCTCTCCCCTATCAGCTGCTAAAAGAAGGTGGTTATTTTACCTTGAGGAGGGCAGTTTCTGTGCTGTGTAAAATTATAAAACGAGACTGGAATTTTTGTTGTGTTGTGTTGTTGTTGTGAGACATAAAAGCTAAAAGTTTAGTAGAAAACTTTCACTAAAAACTTGGATAAGAACGGAAGCTTAGAAATTGGCCTAAAAATGTTAAGAACCGAAGGGGTTGGACCACATCATGTTCAAAGCAGGGTTAGTAACTATGAATGTCCCTACTCGTCTGTAAGTACGCGCCGGGAGAATAATGTTTCCTAATATCATTGACTCTATCTCAAAAATAGTTTAAAAAGTCCTCACACCTTCCTTGAGAGGCATCAATAAAAGGAGGGGAGGAGGGGGTGGTTAATGACTCTGTGACTTTAAATGAAATTCTGGGGTTGGAGTGATTTGCTAAAATTAATTTGGAGAAGAAGGATGTTCTTGCCTCTTACCATAAAACACATGTAAGCCTGTCTTTTTCCATTTCTTTTCAATTCTCCGACAGTCTCGAACTAGTATTAACATCTCATCTATGGGCTGGTGCACTGTGATTAAAAGGTCTTTGGGATAAAATCATATTGATTGAAACAGCTCTATGATCCGACACACAAATATGGTTAATAGTGAAGTCATCTGGGTGGCGCCACTGAACAGAACCAGGTCAAGGACGTGACTCTGTGAATATGTGGGCTCTTGTACTATCTGAGTGAGGTTAAAAGACTCCAAAATATCCATAAAATCTGTAGTAAAAGACGAGGGCAGCAAACATATATGTTAAAATGACCTAAAATAAGATTTTTTGACATACAAAAACTGGGTGTTTATAGAAGAGATTAAAATTGTAATTGACACTCAGTGTTAAAATTGGGAAGCCAATTCCTTTAATTGGCCAACATGAATAAATATTTTTTCATTCAGTATTTTCAAGTAAATTGAGTATTACATCATGAACTAATTCATTATTAGAACAAGATGCGCTTACTCATGTTGCTATGGTTACCTTGAGCATGGGTGCAGGAAGCTTTGGGAGGAGACGGAGCTTGTTGTGTCTGAGGTAAAGCTGTTCCATAGCACGCATTTCTGATAAGCTTGCAGGAATGTCAGTCAGATGGTTATTGCTGCAGTCCAACAGCTTCACATCTGTCAAATCAATTTAGAAGACAAAGATGCAGACTGTCAAGATTTTCTTGTTTTTATAGAACGAACGACTGCAACAACTATGTAAATCAGTATATGTTGCAAATTATCCTTAGGGTGTCTTGGATGTTCAGGACAAATTCCAATTCAGTCCAGTGAGAAATGAGCAGTTGATGAGGCTGAGAATACACAATTCTGAGGGCGAAACTTAAAACTTGTATTATTAATAAAGTATTTGGTGTACTGGTGTATGATTTTGCTTGCTTCCATGAATTTAGTATTAGAATTTAGTAAGCTTTAACATGAGTTTTTAAGAAAAAATCCATTACACTAACTGTAAAATAGTCTGTATTCTGGCTGGGTTGAAATGAATCCACAAGTTTGTGCAAAATCTGACTACTCATGCGAGCTGTCAAAGGGCTAAGTAATGCTTTAATTTTGATCAATTGATTACAGAAAAATAATGAGTTAAAAAAAAAAATAATAATGTGGACTATGAAGCTGCTTGGCCTTGGGTCACTTAATGAATTCCAGCATCAAGTTCCAGCAGCTTTGTAAACATGATGGAGGTGGATAACACTGCAGAACATAGTGAAAGGAAAAGTCCCACTGCAGCCAGTGTTTCTAACCGTCAAATGGTTAACAGTCTTTCTCAAACTGAGAATGGGCTGTGGTTAAATGTTAGACATTATACCAAGGCTACCACAAGCTGTCATTGCAGCATGATTAACATCATAAGCACGGACGGCAATAACATGGGTGTCAAAATGACAAACCATTGCCAGGAAAGACCATAAAACACCAAAACACACTGGGGTGGTGCTTCAAAAAACAACCACATGGAACTGTTGACAGAAGCACCATTTTGTGCAACTTACGCAGTTAGAATTTTCTAACCATCGGAGTACTGCAAGCTAAAAAAATCACCTCCTTTTTTTGGCTATATGGGCCCTCAAGTGACAAGCACGCCAACAAACTCCCTCATAAGCCCCAATATTAATTTTGAGCCTAAATTTCTGGGAGACAGTGGACAGAAGCAGTTTTGTAAATCACTGTCATTTGCTCATGTTTGACTCTACAAAGTCTGCTGCTACTTTTCCTACTATCACTACTTGACACTACTACTTCTACTAATACTAATACTTGTAATTCTATTTCTACTACTTAAACTAATAGAACCACCGCTAATACAACTTCTATTACTTGTACTGCTACTTCTGCTTCTATTACATCCGGGTTTCTCAGCAGTGTAGTGCAATGCATTATAGTTTTATGCATTTCAGGCTATTATTTTTTGCATTTTTTTCAAAATTACTTACGCTCTCAGCATTTACACTATTTACAGAGGATATACTTATTTTCTAGTTAACGAGCTTCCTCCACAAGTGGCTCACCTGATGTTTTGCCATCAGAATCTGAGGTGAAAAAAAAATCCTAAACAGGACGTGTGCTTTTGGAATGAAAAACGTATTGCTGACTAAGAAAGCAGATAGCATTGCTGGTAGAGAGAAAAATAGTCAAAGGAGAAATTAATAAAATGATAGTCAAGCCAATATGCGTGCATTAAGGTGGAAAATTACAGCAACACTACACAATGTACGCTCTTACAGTGATTCTGAAGACAGATTTATTTTATTAATATTCTATTCGTTTTATATATTTTTTGGGGTTGTCAAATTCCAACCCCTCTATGTTGCAGGAGAGCTTGTGAGTGAGTGAGGTGGGGTTGCATAAAGAGTGTGGGAAAGGAGAGAATAAACTGGAATAATCAAGCAGGACATCAAAACTTTTCTGATAATAACAATATTGTCTCTAATCATATTTATACTTTCTGAATCCTCTAACTTTCTAGGTTTCTGTGAAATATTAGAGGTTCTCAATGTTCTCAGGCTTCTAGATCCCACTGCATATATGTATATTTTACCAAAAATCTAATCTATCCCAACATTGGTTTACCAGCTGTCTACTGTCCACTGTTGAGGTAAATACAGGTGGAAACTTTATGGTGCAATAAGCATGAAAAAAGACCAGCAGGCTGACAGTACAGTATACATACAGTAAATCTGATCTTACTCGTGAGCTGGGCCAGGCTGTCAGGCAGACACCTGAGCTTGTTGTGACTCAGGTTCAGTTTCTGCAGACAGTTAAGATGGCCAAGGCTGGATGGCAGGACCGTCAACTGGTTGTAGGACAGGTCCTTAAATCAATCACAGGACAGGACATCTCCATCAGTCAATGTAAAGAGCACGATGGGAGTGTAGGACACTACAGACAACATGTTTAGTTACCAGCTCTGTCAGATTCTCCAGCTGTCCCAGTTCCTCTGGCAGGCTCTCCATCAGGTTCTGCTGGAGTGTGAGGCTGAAGAGGTTCTTCAGAGTACACACCTCCACGGGCAGTGATCTCAAACGGTTATGACTGACCCCATAGCACAGTACACACATGTTAGATTGTTAGGATTCAAATCCTAAAGTGGTAAAACCCTTTTATGTTAATGCTTATTTAAAATAAAATCACCATCAGGACTTGAACTAGATATCAAGGTTTGAATATTGTTCAGATCTTACTATGAGTCTGCAGTAAAATTCAGTGTTTTACTGTAATCAGTACTGTATGCACAAGATTCTCTATGTTGCCAAATGTTTTTATCATACATCACTAAAATATTTGTGGCGCAGGAGGTAGTGCAGTCCTACAATAATCAGAAGCCCTTTTCACACAGAGCTTCCGCATTATCCCTGCAGCGTAGCCTCTCCTTTATGGCATCTGTTTGTTTACATCTGAAGCTGCACCAGTGCGTCATTTCATGTTGGTGCCATGGAAATAAAGGTAGCATTATAAAGCAGTTATAATGTGTTGCGATTGAGATCCTGACCCACCATGTATCATGGAGGGTGAAAAAGTAACTTTCTTTGCTCTAAATTACAGAATTAAATATTCGCCATCAGAAAACAGGACCCTGTCTGACCCTGTCACTTGCAGGGAAGGATGCTGTTTCTGGGGATAAGGTTCCACTGAGGTTTCGGTCAGGAAGGCTGACTACTGCGGTGATTTTTATTTTTATTTTTTTTCCATTCAAAATAAGATAAGATGTTCCATAAAGTGTAAACACTTCTCAAGAAAAACACTTTTAATATGTGCTTCTACTTTTAAAATGAGCCCTCAAATTTTCTTTAGATCATTGACTGACCAAGCGTATGAAAAGTTGCAAAAAGCTTGTTGCATTAAGCTCATTTAATTTTCAGCATTGACCAATAAACTTCGAAAGGTAATGGCACAGCACAGAAAGTCAACAGCTGTTGGGCTAATCGTCACAAAACTTGCAAGACATGTCAACACCTGAAACATTCCTATAAATTTAGTCCAAATCCACCACTAGGATCCCTACCAATGTACACATAAATGTTTATCAGTAGGGCACCACCAGTTCCAAACATGTGCATGGATGGACCTGTTTCACATGAATTAATCTTTTTCTTTTTAACAAAACTCTAAATTGATTTCAGAATTGAGGGGATAATGGACACTTCAACATGCAGCTCAGCCCTGCCCAGAGCCGGGAATTGAACCAGCAACCTTCCAATCACTAGTCGACCTGCTCTACCTGCTGAGCTACAGCCGCCCCATTTGTATCACAACGAATCAGTGTCCAGTCACCACTAAAATTAGTAGATATTTAGGGTAAAATGATTTTGTAGAACTATCTAAAAAACTGGCAAATACAGGCGCCACAAACAGCATTGTCAATATGGGCTTCAATGTTATAGACAAGCTGAAACTATACGCCAAACAACTGGAATTGCAACACTGTAAAACCTGCCAGTTTAAACAACAACGAGACATAATATCCACATCACCAACACACACAGTGTTTCTAACAGCTCCATGTTTTGCAAAACATCAGATTTCAGTAAAGACAGAATCAGGACTGACTGCATGACTGCATGTTAACAAACGTTTCATTCATGAATGAGTAATCCCATCCCCCATCAGAGTACCATTTACACAATTTCAAGACTAACTTAACACAAACCTATTGGTCGTTGTTTGGGGATTCATACACTGAGTTCCTGGCTACCGCTGCCATTGGTCATAAGAGAAAGAGTAAAAATCGGAGATCAACCATTTACCTGTCCAACCCCTCTATACCAGCCCTAGTCTGGATTGCATATCCTGTAACACTGTGATTTATAACAGATCATCCAAATCAAAATGGCCTTCCTCTCATCTTAAGGATTTCTAAAATTGGATTTCTAAGTCCAACCAAGTAGTTTATTTTTGCCTATACCTAACCAAACTACAGCAGAATAAGTAAAATAAGAAGAATAATTAAAGTGCAAACAGAGGTGGAGCTCCTGAATTAATTGACTGATTGTTGAATTTGTAAAAATTCAGAAAATAGTAAGGAATGATGTGACAACTACCCAGAGCCCAAAGTGATACTTTTGCAATGGTTGGTTATAGTATAGTTACAAATTAAAGTGAAACATCTACCAAAACAATTAGAACTGAGCATAGTTAAAAACTGGCATTGGAGTCAGAATTGTGTGAAACCCAAACAAGACCCAACCCTAGTGTTTGCGTGTGTGTGTGTGTGTGTGTGTGTGTGTGTGTGTGTGTGTGTGTGTGTGTGTGTGTGTGTGTGTGTGTGTGTATACCTGAGACGCAGTTGCTGGAGCTCCTGTAGTTCTCCCAAAGCTCCAGACAAACTGCTCAGTTGGTTATCATGGAGCTGTCAGGGTGAAATTACCATTTTTAGTTCAACATCTATAATTTATGTTATCACTTTGATAAACTCTGCTAATGTGTCATAGTAACATTCCTTTTATCAATATCTACAAGCAGCCAAAATAAATGATTTGTATGTAATCAGTGGAATGGTGACTTAGTAGATAGATTAATTGATTAGAAAATTAATGAGTTGGGCAAGGAGGTCTGGGTTACTGTAATTCAGGGTTGCCCAGGTGTCAAAGTTCTCCCATCAACCAAATAAGCTCTAAACAACACAGGTAATATCAAGCAGCCTTTTACAAGAAAAGATGCTTACTATCTGTGGAGTGCTGTGTTAATTTACTGTTGATGCAAACATTTCCAACTGCTGCACCATCACATTAAATGCAAAACACAGAAGTACATCCATACATTTACAGAGCATAACAATGGTCGTTCTTGGCATTTTTATTTCTGCAGTTAGTTTTGTTTAGTCTGTTGGAGCAATGGAACAAGAGGGAAGTGTTCGATGAATAACTGAAGATGAGAGACTGCAAACCTACAACTTCTCATAAGATTAATAAACTCCATTTCCCTCATTAACATTACTGTTATATTGGCAAACGGGTGCTTTTGTTCTTTTGTTCTTCAGTTTGATAACAAATCCTCTGCCATTGTCTTGTCACCATCTCACCTTAGTGTCTCTATTTGACTCTCTGAGCTGAGTTTGACTCCTGTTATTGTGTACTGCAGGCACTGCTGCTGGACCTGCACAGAGTTTGTAACTGTAGCACATGTCATCAGATTGCATAATCATTTAACTAGAATTAGTGCATCTTAATTGTATGCCTCTGTATACCAAGGAACTTTCTGTTCCAAAGGTGTGCTGTTGAATAATGGCCAGAATATATTTTACAGAATATTATGTCACAGTGCATTTAACCTCTTACCTTTTGGATATTAAATGTCATAATAGGAAATATCTCTGCCACAAGCCATCACTTTATATAATAACTCTCTCACCTCTGCCTGACAGAGAGAACTCTCATCTCTCTACTGTTCTGTTGTCCATATTATTGTTGTTTATTGTTTATAGTATATTTGCACTGTATATATTTTTTGCAGACCCACTGCTGCTGTGGCTAAATAATTTCCCAGTCTGGGATCATTAAAGTAATTCTATTCTATTCTATTCTATTCTATAATTTCTTAATTTCATCCTGTCAGCCATAAATGTTTTAGGGTGGTCACAGTGCCAGAAACATAATGGACATTAGTACCAACATTGAAGAAATTCCCTCAATGAATTGAATGAATTTGGCATTTTGTTTTGGAAACAATACAATTTAGCCCAGGATGATGCCATTTGATGCCATTGTGGGTCCTCCAATCAAAATGAGACCAAATTGGACTTTTTTTAAAACCTTTTCAGATATTTTTGGTTTGTCAGTTTAGTCACTTTATTACTTAGTGTCATTAGCTAAGTTAGAACAAGTCCAAAATGCACTGAGAACAGGTCTGACTTACACCTAAAGAATAAGATCCCGGATACAAGCGGCCAAAATGAGTTTCCTCTGCAGGGTGGCAGGGTGCCCCCTTAAGGCAGGAACACACCAGCCCAACCGTTGGACATCTGAAGCGTTTGGGCAGACTTGGACAAGGTTGGGAATAAAGCTGTGTTGGAAGCTTTCGGAGCTGCGCGGACGTTGTCTGCTCCGATTCAACATGCGAAGTCTGGGGAGGTTGGCTGTTGGCCGTCTGAGCCATTGGATTCTCTGATTGGTGGTGTGCTAGCTAATCAGCGTGGTGTGTGGGAGGGGCGGAATACTGTGTGCGCTTTGTTTTTCTATGCACTCCTAGCTGTCATCCCCTGTCCACTGGGTTTAATGCAGTCACAGTGCAGCGCAAGCTTCTCACTATTCCAATGCCGCAAAAGCCTTGTTGGTGTGCAGCAAGCCACTGGATTTAATAGGTTTCAGAGTACTTTGGTGCAGTACACTGCCATGCTAAAGTATTCACCACCCTTGGCATTATTTCTATTTTGCTGTCCTACAACCTAGAATTTAAAGGAATTCTGGGGGTGTATCATTTTATTTACACAAGATAACTACTACTTTGAAGATGCAAAATATGTTTTTATTGTGAAACAAACAAGAAATAAGACAAAAGAAAACCTGAGTGTGCATAAATATTCACCCCCCCAAATCTGTGGCAGAGTCAAACAGGTTCCCCTCAAGAATTTCTCTGTATTAAGCGTCATCCATCTTTGCCTCAATTCTCACTAGTGTCACAGTCCCTGCCGATGAATAACATCCCCACAGCTGCCACCACCATGCTGTAACCTGGCTGAGAGGTGTTAGGTTTGCACCAGATGATCCTTGATGGCCAAAAAGTTCAATTTTGTTCTCATCTGACCAGAGTACCTTCTTCCATGTGTTCGGGGAGTCTCCAATATGCCTATTGGTGAACTCCAAACATGCTGCCTTATTTTTATTTATGTGCAATGGCTTTTTTCTGGCCACCCTTCCATAAAACCCAGCCCTGTGGAGCGTACAGCTTAAAGTGATCCTATAGACGGATACTCCAATATCTGCAGTAGAGCTGTCCAGCTCCTCAGGTTTATCTTTGGCCTCTTGGTTGCTTGTCTGATTTATGCCCTTCTCAGGCAGTTCGTGAGGTTTGGGGTGACAGCCCCCTCTTGGCAGGTTTGTCATAGTGGCATAATCTTTCCATTTTCTAACAATGGATTCAATGGTGCTTCATGGCATGTCCAAAGTTTGGGATATTTTCTTATAACCCAACCCTGATCTGTACTTCTCCACAATTATTTCTCTAACCTGTCTGAGGCCTGTCAGAACAGGGGTATAATATGTGTACTGAGATCAGGTGACACCTAGATTGCCCACAGGTCAGTCTTATATAACTAATTATGTGGCTTCTGAAGGTAATGGATTGGGCTTCAATGCAAAGGGGGTGAATACATATGCTAGAACCACCTTTCAGTTCTTTATTTTTTAGAATTATTATTGAAAACAAGTTTTTTTTGTTTCACATCAGCAATGTGGAGTACTTTGTGTAGATCCATTACATAAAATAAAAAGATCTATCTAAATTCCAGGTTTTAAGACAACAAAATAGAGAGGATGCTGAGGGGGGTGAATACTTTTGCAAGGCACTGTAATGCATTGTGTCTGAAAAGGCTGACTACTTGTTAGCTGAAATACTGAGTCAGGGTTCTTACAGACTGAGTTTGTGTTTCTTACATCCAGCATGGTGAGTCCAGGCAGTAGTTTAATGTCATCAGTCAGTTGTGTAATCTGATTGGATGAGAGCAGCAGTTTGGTAAGGTCAGACTGTTCCCACCACCGATCTGACTCTCCGAAGGACACATTCTGCTGGGCTTCCTCTGGCGTGTCAATGTTTAGACGATACACATTCTGTGGGACTGAGACAGACACACAGACAGACAGGCTGCTTTAACTCTTTCATCAGGCTACAGCACTTGAATGATGAATGATTTGTGTTAAATGCTCCAAAAGAATGGTGGGGTCTCCACAGTGTTTGCCCCTTTATGTAAAAGTAAATGCAAAAGGTTAAACAGAAAAAAAATTACTAGCTAAAATATTTTTCAACTGGTCACAACACTGCCTAAGACATTCGAAACAGTGTAGGCTTAGGTGGGTTTACATTTATTGCTGGTCCAGGCCGGTCTGGTCAACAAGTCTGACCCAGTTTGATCTCATGAGAAGCAAGTGAACCGGCATTTGTCAGGTGTTCATGGAGATTGCTCCCTGTGGTGCCTCGTTTTGTTCTGTTCTATGAGCCCAGTGCTGCTATACTAACTTTTCAGTGGAAGCTAGCATTTCAATGGACAGAAACCCTTTTTCTTGACAAGTCTTTTATTGTGAAATATTTACAGAAACATGTTGAGGAAACGACATCCACGTGCAAGGTTCCCATATGCACCTAATATGCATCTACTGCCAACTTTTCTCAAGTTGCACTAAGCTGAAGTTTTATTTAATTGATTATTTTGATGAAGAACTGTTGATATGTGCAGGGCTAATATTCGGTATTACTGATCATTCCTAAACAAGAATTAGAATGGCTAAAGCCTCTTTAAATACCTTGCTTACACATAAAGCTGAACAGAGTATCAGACTGGCAAGACAGAGGCTATATGAATTTGGAAATGAACCTAATAAATAAATGGCTAGGTTGGTTAAGAAATCTGACTCACACTGTATCTCAGCTATTAAAGATGGTGAAGGTAAAAGAAGAACAGATTTAGATAATATTAACAATGTATTTGAGGCATACTGTAATCAGTTATATGAGAGCAACCAGCCTATGCCAGATCAGAAGTTCTCTGATTTATTGAGTTCACAGATCTACAGAGAGAAGCACTTAATGGACCAGTAAAGGGAGGGAGAAGATCAAACTAACTATGTGCAGAGAAAGAGTGAAAGTGAAGATCGAGACTGAGCAGCTTCAGGTTATCGGTACCAGTGGAATCTAGAAAGAAGTCAGAGAATTAACGGATCAACAGAGTAAACAGCAGCTATCCGGGCTCAAATCCACAGAGCGAGCGGCCGCGGCGTCGCTCCTGCTGCCCCAGCCAGCCCCCGACACACCGGCCTGCCGCCTGCACCGCCGCTCGGGAGGGGAGAGACCCCGGTGCTGCTGCAGAGGAGCCCAGGACTGCGATGACTCTGAGCAGCAGGAGAATCACAATATAATATATTTCTCGTCTTTCCCCTGATTATCTGAATAAGTTGCTAAATTTGTCACTAGTCGCTTCTTAGAAATAAAGTCGCTAAGAGGGTCTGAAAGGCGCTAAATCTAGCGAGAAAGTTGCCAAGTTGGCAACACTGTGTGTGTGAGAGTGTGTGTGTGTGTGTGTGTGTGTGTGTGCGCGTCTCCCTCACTGCCGCCCTCGTATGTTTGTCATTGGCTGGCTTCAGGTGTCGATCCACAACTAGAAAGAAATGAGGTTTGTAGTTGGCTGGCCTTAGCGGTGCATTCAAGGGCAATCTTAAAAATGATGTTTGTTGTGACTGCCCAAGCTGTACATGTAGGGCAAGCGGGGGAAATCTATATCGTTTATATCGTTTCTTTTTCGATATCAATATCTTGAATGTTCATATCTAGATATAGATACAATAACGATATATCGTTCAGCCCTAGTTGGAAATACTGAACTCAAGTGACGATATTGCATGGCATTGTTTCATGAAAGCCTAACAGCACTGACTTTCATGTTGACATCATGACGTTAATGAACAGCTTTGGAGGAGTGGATAATATTCTCCAATTGTGGCTGATTGAAGATACCAAGAGCTGTATGACCGCTTCTTTACTCATTTGGAGACAGGACATAAAGGAAGCTGGTTTTGTAAAATGAGTGAGGAAGCACAGCATAGTCCTGATTGAGCCGAACTCAGAACACTCAGAACTAGAACTTTTCAAAAGGTCTTTGCTTGTCATCCACCTGACAGACATCTACGTGATGGTCAAGTTAATCTATTGATTTTAACAAACCTTTTAAGAAACTGCCACTCACCCAAGACAGATGGATCCAGATGCATCCAACTGGGTGGTGAGGGCAGAATAATTGAGAAATGTGACAATTTACATTGGAAAGAAAAAATAAAGACTTACATTTACCCTTCAATCACATGCAACTCATGAAATGTCACATAAATATCAAGCTTTTAGTCTTAAAATATGAGCATACAGTACTCAACCTAAACTATGCCGAAAGTTATATTCATGATTTGTGCAACATATAATTATTTCACTGTAACATATTGCACAATAACATTTAGATTTAGTGTGGTGAGTGAACAGAAGCATAAGGATTTCATAACACAGGTTTTATGAACTGTCACAGTTACATGTCAGGATCGGGTTATTATAGACCGATTAAATATTTAACTGTCATGTATCATCGCAGTAACAGCCTTACATACATTAGAAGCTATAAACACATATATAAAATATATCCCGTGGTTTGGTGCCGACCTGCATACTGAGCATATAAGAAGTAAATAACATTTAGAATCATCATTGAACGTTACAGACATTGTTTTTGGTTCCTCTGTGTTTCCTGAATATATCAGTATGTGTGTGAATGTGTAAATGAGAGACATTAACTTATAGCACTTTACAGAAGGAGCTTTATAAAGTTTACTCCATTGACTTGTATAAGTTCATGGGGCGGAGCTGCCACATCTAATATGGCGGCGACGCCGACGTATGGCAGCAGCGGGCCAACCCGCGCAGTGAGGTGTGTATAGATTCATGTCTAGGACCGTCACCAGTTCAAGTGTCGTACTGGTCGCGTGCACTATGGCACGTTACAATTACCTTCGGTCAGACCTCGGCCGCTCAGGTTCAGCTGGCCGCTTTTCCTCGCAGCCTTCAGCAGACCTAAAGGAACAGTCGTCGGTTCGGTCTTTTCCGTCCTAAAGCCCGCAAGAGAGTCCGCCTTCGGTCTTTTGAATCGTGACATTATCTGTATGTACCCTCGTACCACTGGGCTGATTGTCTAAATTTACGGGGAGAGTCTGCTCGGCACTTGCCTGATAAAATAACCCACAATTCATTGCAATCCGGATGTGACGTTTTCGTTTTTCACGAAAAAAACAACAAATAGGAGTAACGAATGATGATTGTTTAAAACAGTAAATTAATTAGGCAGGCGATTCTTTGTTTCACGTCAGTTAACGTCAGGTAATGATACATATCATAATGAACGATTACATTTCACATTTATGTAAATACATGTACAAGCAGGCATGACTGTAAAACATTCCATTAAATATAATGACACTGATTAGAAAATATTCTTTTTCAAACCTATTAAAATTTAAAATACCTTGAAGTTGTAATAATAACGATGTATGGGACAGCATCATAAAGGAAGTTATCTGGTATTGTTGAAGAAGTTAACATCGCAATAAAAGATCGTTACTACTGTACTGAATAACTGGCTCAAACTGCTTCTATTCAGAATGCAGCTGAGACAGTGCATGTGTTCCCCCAATGTCGGTTCATTCCATATATTAGAAGACAAAATGAACATGATCTAGTACACACACATACATGCACATATTTTTTTTAATTGTTGTTTTGTTATCATTGTCATGATGAAATTTTGAATATCTGTCATAAAACCAGATTACAATTTAAATTTACAGAGTATGTTGGCATTAAAAAAAATCAATTTCATGAAATGTGTTTTAATTACTACTTTATTATTAATTCTTAATTTGCATCATACCCAAATTTATAACTATTCTATGTGCTACAGTCAAATTAATTATTTCCTCTTAAATTAGTCTCTGCTTGAAAGCAAAAACACAAATAACTAATTTTTTAACATAATTGCATAGAAATTCAGGCATCAAGGGGTTAAGAGGAAGACTAAAAGAGCAGTCCTCCCCTGCATTATAGTGAAACTCTCACCAAAAATCAACCTAGGCTTTATTTGTGAATGTATATGAGTCAAACCTTCGTGTAAAAGCATAATTGTGACAAAAGAGGCACTTTTATGATTTACCATAATTTCATTTTCAGGCAAACTAATTTTCAATGGAGTGCTGGGGCACTCTTACACTAGCATCAAAATCTCTATTTTTAAAACAGTAAGAAGGCTCCACACAACATGAAACTTTGTTCGTAGTATCACCAGGGTCTCTACACATGAACACCAGCATTGAGAACATTGTTTGTGTGCACAGGGTTTGCTAAAAAGAACGTTTTTGAACAACTCACGTTAGCAGCTGTATCTTCAGCACGCCGCTGTCATGGCAGACAAAAAGTGTTGATCCCAGAGTGCGACCTAACAGGAAGGAGAGTAATGGTGGACCGCTCTTCAAGCCTTCCTGTTAGGTTGCGCTCGGGGATGGACACTTTTTGTCTGCCATGACGGCAGCGCGCCGAAGATACTAAAACAAGAACAGCTGCTAACATGAGTTAACTACCTCTTTTGTTGTGATTATGCTTTTACACGAAGGTTTGACTCATATACATTCACAAATAAAGCCTAGGTTGCTTTTTGGCAAGAGGTTTATTTTAAAATGAATGACATGGAGCATCTTATCGAAGTTATACTTCAGTATAGGCTATACAAATAAGGAAACACTTAATATTTTGGCACTTCAGCATCACATTTATGATAAGTATCAGTTTTTTGAAAATAATATCTGTAATACTTTACAGTAATGGTATGTTAATTAACATTATTTATTGTTCTAATTACCATTAACACAATTAATAGTTAACTAATATGTCAAGTAATCATTAGTGTGAATGCTGAAGGCATTCAACTGTTCTGTCCATTCATCTTCTTGCTCATCTTTCTGCCTTTTCACCTACATTAAACATTAAGCTTTATGTTCAGCTATGAAAATGTTTAGCTATCAATACTTTCAACTTTTTAAGCTCTTTCGGCCTTTAACTTTTTTTTAACTAAGTTTTCTGGATTTTCGACTTTTTCATCTTTTCGGCAGTACATTCAGCAGATTTCCGAAAGCGTTTCAGCCTTCAGCATTTACACTGTATTTTCGTAGGAAATACAAATTTTTCTAGTTATTCATGATTCCGTCCATTCCTACTTCTCCTTTTTCAAATCTTGAGCTATTCAAACCATTCAAATATCAAAATGTTCAGCCTTTTTAGGACATGATGGTGTGTATTTTTCTCGTTTCTATCCTGTATACTTTTGGAGATATTAGGCTTTTTATGCAAAATTTTGCCCATTCATCCTTATGGGGATTTTTTCAAATTTCATTCTGCTATAACTTCAGCATACGTTCAGCTATTGAAACCATTCAAATATTAAAATCTTTTACTTGACATAGACAATATATACATAGAAATGTAGGAAAGCTTGTTGGCTTTCAGCTGATGGTCTTATTTCAGATGTGGGACGTACGGTTTTGGATTTAGAAACCCTAGAGCGATAAGAAGCCAGGCAGCGTGTCCTCATTTCTCACTTTCCAGAAATGAAAACAACATTACCGTGTTTAACAAGTCCTCCTCTCACTCACCATATAGGTATTTCGGTGACCACCATTAAATTTTTTTCAGAAATCGGAGGAGTTTGGGAGGCGTTTTCCCATTCATCCTTATTTCAAATTTCATTTTGCTATTACTTCAGCATACTTTAAGCTATAGAAACCATTCAGCTATTGAAATGTTCAGCTTTTTAAGCTCTTTCAACCTTGTGCCTTTTAGCTTTTTAACTTTTCAACTTCTTTAGAAATTCGGCTTTTTCTAAACAAAATTTAACACTGAACTTTACACCTCTTCCTGTCCTTCATACTCTGTCCTTCATACTCTGAGCTAGAGACACCAGTCCAGCTTTATAACATATACATATTTTGGCAATAACCATTACAGTTTTATCAAAAACCGCAGGGGTTTGGCAGGAATTTGGCAGGCATTTTCCCATTCATGTGTGCATCAATTTTAAGCTCTTTATCCCTTTATCCTTTCACGTTTTCAGCCTTTTCTCATCTTTTTAAGCTCTTTCTGCCCTCTTACTTTACAACTTTTTGGCCTTTTCAGTCTTTTTCCACATTTTTAAGCTTGTTCAGCCCTCTTAAGCTACAGCTTTTCAACCTTTTCAGATATTCATCTTCCTGCATTTTCAACTCGTTCAAACATTCAACTTCATGTTCAGCTATGAAAATGTTACACTTTTTAAATTCTTTCAGCCCTCTTCAGCTTTTCTGCCTTTTCATCATTTAAAAATGTTCCTCTTTCTGCCTTTTCATCGTCTTCATACATTCAACTTGATGTTCAGCTATCAATATGTTCAACTTTTTAAGCTCCTTCGGCCTTTAACTTTTCAACTTTTTCAGCTCTTCAACTTTTACATCTTTTCAGCAGTACGTTCAGCAGATTTCGCTTCAGCCTTCAGCATTCACACTGTAATTTCGTAGGAAATACAAATTTTTCTAGTTTACTAATGGTGATTGTAATTAAGGTGTTAATTCATTTAAATAGTTAAATTAACACAAATTAACTAATAATATTTTTTGTGACACTTTGAATTTGAAGCAATCACACATGTATTTAACATTTTATGATTCATTCCAAATTTGAAAAGATGAAGACTTTACACTACATGTTACAAAGTAAATGCAATTATTTCATACACATTATTTATCATTTTGATACGAAATGAAAAACGAAAATATGATTCACCAATTTTCCAAGATATGTTTGCACAGAAGTTCTCAAAGAAAATGAATACACGGTGAATTATGGTTAAGCAGTGCTTCTTTAGTATCCTCTTGCAGTTGTGATGTGTCGATTTAGGAATACATCTTTTCAATATCAGAACAAAGGTCACAAGGAGCATCAATAAATGTAGTGAAAGCATGATTGTTCATATTGTATCGAAAAAGTCTACAATAAGGGTCACAAAAAGCATTCATTAATGGTTGATTATGATTAGGTACGTAAGTTCCTCAATTGGACTGACCTGGGCGGCTATGGCTCATGAGCAAAGCCAGTGTTTTGTTACTGGAAGGTAACCAGCAACCTTCCAATCACTAGTCGACCTGCTCTACCCAATGAGCTATAGCTGCCCCCCGCAAGTGAAGTACAAGTACCAAATATGGGTTTCTGTTAGGAAAAATACAAAAATACAAAAATGATCTCCAAAGGGTAGTGTAGATGAGAAGCCCGGTTTGCAGAGACAGTTCAGGGGAGATCAGGAAGTCAGGGTGAGGGGTAGTGGCTAATCAGGAGGCCTGTGGTGAAAGCAAAAGCTGTCTGGAGGCTGTAGGTAATGCCTGGAACCCACTGGAACCCACTGGAACCCAGTTGCGAAGGCGTAGGCTGGGACCCACTGGAGGCCGGTGGCGAAGGTGCTTAGAAGTGCTGGCTCCATGCGCCTGGTTAAGGTGGCTGCCAGGAACCTTGGTCACAAGCCCTACCACCATGGTGTCCTGCTTGTCTCCGAGGCCTCAGATAGAACCTCAGGACTTCAGCGGTTGCTGAGGGCTTTCAGCCTGAGGGGCCGTTGATCTGCATTCACCACAGTGGCAGTGTCTAGTCTAAGACTAAGTACATTAATACTTAGACTTACACTTGTGAGCCATTTTCCAGATGGTCCTATTGAATAGGTAATGCAGACCCAAAGTGATAATGGTATTCTAAGTTTGAGTTGAGTTGAGTTCTAAGAGTGATATTGATGTCAATTTTGAATAGACTATCATAGAATATTTACTGGAAACAGGAGAAACAGCTGGTCTGGTCCTCAGCTCCTTCTGCACAGCCTTCAGCTCCCCCTTGTTGCCCAACCTAAGGGCCCTCTTTTTCTCCTTAAGTAGGGCCTTCATGTCCTTCATGTTGAAAAACAGTGTACAGTCCTGGTGGGTACAGAAGTTCTGTTATGCAGCCTGTTAAGCTGTCGATGTCCACATGAGAAACACACAATTCTTCCCACACAGTTGAGTCAAAACAGTCCCTCAGAGCCTCCTCAGACTCTTCGGTCCATGCCTCCCTGCTGCTGACATAAAATAAGGAGAGGGTTTATTGTCTCTGGTGTGGCAGGTGACATATTCAGTGCATTCACATGAAATTCGAGAAAACCAAATTACTGTGTTAGTCCAACTATGATTGGATTTTTAAGATGCATGTATACACCTTAGTCTGACTAAAATCAGACCGGATCAGATTTCTCATAGTCGAATTAAAACATCTAGATTATTCGATTGATAGTCACATTACTCCTACATATATACGTTCCATCAGATCGGATCAGATTTTGCTTTGTGCACAGGCTTGAGATTTTTTTCCTGTGGCCGTGAGCCGGAAGTAGAGGGACAGCGGCAGCGGTGTCTTTCTCCTTGCTCTTCGTACGCCATCTTTCTCGAATGCCGAGGTAGAGTTTGTTGTTGCTGGTGACGTAAAGGGTTAGCCGGAGGTGACTTTATTACTGCTAGTTGAAATGGGTACAGCGCCACGTAGCGTACCGGGGTATGACATGCCTCGGCCAATAATCTGATTTTCTCACCGCATGTATACACGGACAATTGCAGTTGTCCGACTGAGTAGCATAATCGAACTATGGCTGTAATCTGACTAAGCTGTGCATGTAAACGTACTGACTGTGTGAATGTGGGCAGGGTGGAGGACAGAGAGGCATGATTAAAGTCCCCAGAGATGAGGAAGAGGGCCTGTGGGTGCTGTGTCTGCAGTGAACTTGTGACTGAGTGGATGACAGAGAGGGGATGTGCACAGCGAACACAATCACCTATGGCAAGCCGTTTTAACATTTAATAGCTAGACTGGATATGTATTGGAGATACCTGTAATTCAGTTCTTCCTAGTCAAAAAGAACATTTCAGATGTCCACAATGACATTCTTCCTATCCACAACTGTCTTTTCAGATATCCACACTGACATTCTTCCTAGGACATTCAGATATCCAAAATGAAAACTATTCCAGATATCCAGAATGTAATTTTGAATATCCAAAAATACATTGTGACTAGTAAAAATGTCATTATGGATATCCACAATATATATACAGATGTCCACAATTGCATTTTTACTAGTCATAATACAGATTGTGGATATCCGTAATGCCATTTTTACTAGTCACAATGTATTTTTGGATATTCAAAAGTACATAGTTATGCATTTTGGATATCTGATATGAAAATTATGACTAGTAACAATTGGATTGAAGATATCTGTAATGGGAGTTTTTCCTAGTAAGAATTCAATTGCAGATATCCAGAATGTTCATTCTAGATAACCAGAATGTAATTGTGGATATCTGAAATTGAAAGCCCGATACACATGAATGGCAAAAGTGACGTCATTTGTCCTAGGAAGAATGTCATTGTGGATATTTGAAATGTTATTTTTGACTAGGAAGAAGTGAATTAAAGATATCGGCAATACATATCCAGTCTAACTATTAAATGTTAAAACGGCCACTTATACTTTTTAAGGATTTTTAGATATCTTAAATTTAGTTTTGACAAGTACAATCAAAGTTGTAGACATCTCGAACATTTCTACTAGTAAGAATGTTATTGCGGACATCTTTAATTCCCATTCTGACTAGTGAGAATACAATTTTGACTAGGAGAAATGCTATTATGGCTATCTAAAATGCAATTACAGATAGGAATGTGGTTTGATTAAATGTTAAAACGGCTTGCCATAATCACCTGTGTGAACTCCCTCGGGAGGTAGTACGGCCTCATGCTAACAGCTAAAAGTTCAATGTCCTTACTGCAGACCTGTTCTTTAACAGTGATGTGCCCAGAGTTACACCAACTGTCATTAACAACCACTGCCAGCCCTCCTCTTCTCTCTTACAGTTCTCTGCCGTCCTGTCTGCCTGCCATAGTTGAAACCCGTCCAGATTAGCATCTGTGTCCGGAGTCAGCTCCGTTAGCCATGTCTCACTGAGCACCATGATGCTGTATGAATGTCTCTGGAGGTAATATCAGAGGCGGATAAGCCGGCTGCGCATATCAAGGGTGTGTCGATTGTACAGTTTGATAACTGCACAGGTCTTTCACTCAAATTAATAAAGAGAAATGTTCGACAAAGCAACGTTACATGACCAAACAAGAGTAACGTTGTAACAGTAACTGTCTTTGGCAACTTATATGAGGAAAAAAATACCGAAAATATACGTGGAGTAGTGTCTGTAATCCTGTCGGTACCAGGGTACCGTTAAGATTCTGGACAATTGGTACTGTTATCGGTACTTTTTTCCCCCCAACTTTTTGTTTAAAATGATTTTTAACTAGATTTTGATATGGATAGTTTTTGAATGTCTACCCAACTGTAATCATTATAAACCTAACAACAAACTCTGTGACTTGACGTTGCAGAAACGAAACCGGTTGCTGCTGCCAGGCGCTGCAGTCTTTAGCGTTAGCCAGGCTGCTAACTTTACTGGCTTAGTTATAGCAATCAAACACACCGCACTCCTTTAGCTTCAGATTATGCACTAGCTCCAAGTGTGATGATGGTGTCATAAAAACAAGAACAACAAGTGTTCCAGACCAAATGTTTAGTAGAAGAGCTTGTGTTTGTCTCTTTTTTGAGATTTGTGTGCCGGTGTCAACACGGAGTGTTTTATTTTGAAAAGTAACCGGATGTTATATTGTTATTTCTGTGACTGACTTCCTGTCTGCTTAGCGCTTTATTCAGCTGAATTGCTGCGTCATGCTCCGGCATCCACCAGATAGAATGTCCTGGTTATCTGTTGCAGAGTATTTGTAATTGTACAGCTTCTGTTCTGTTGAAGCTTTATTATTACCTTGTGGTAATAAAAAAGAAGATTGAATCTTTTGACATCTTGTAAAGTCTTTTTTTTTTTTTTTTTTACTCAAAATTACATGCTGTAGTATCGATAAGAGTATCAATAAGTATCGGTACCGATAAGGAGTCACGCCTCTTCAGGAGCCTCAGCACTGGCTTTCTGTGTGAATTACACAGTGGTTCATCTGTAAGGCAGTGATGCCTCCCTCTGTGTGAATGACCAATGGCAAAGTATTGGCGAACTGCTGTTATGGCGATAATGTGGCATCTCTGTGTGAAAGGGGCTAGTGGCTGCCACACACACAGTGCCATCTTAACCAAGAAGGTGTTCTACTTGGCTTTTAATGATGAAATACTTTAAGATGACACGGTAAAATATACTATTGTGAAGATGTTTTAAACAGCACATCTGGTGTCTAAGTTATTTTATGTTTTATAGTTATTGGGAGAAGTTTCCCATTTTCAACCTTACCTCCATGTTAAAAAGTTTGGCATATAGTGTAAAACCGATGAGGTTTTTGGTGATCTTCTGTGCCTCTGGGGCACTGCTGTTATTATTCCATTGCCATTTAAGACAATAGTTGACTGACAAATGACAATGTTAAAAATCTGAAAATATGTCCCTTTAAGATTATATACATGATAAGACAATGTACTGTGGAGCTCTAGTAAAGGTGTTGTATTGAGTAAAGAAATGTAGGAAACAAATACTTCTCTCTTTTGGGGGGATACATTTATGTTAGAGCTAAGTAATTATATGAAGCAAATTGCTCTTTTCAATAACACTTAATATGATTGAATATAATTTAAATCAACAGTGGTAAAACTTTTTTTTTTCGTACACTATACTTAAAGTTAGTATAGTTAAAGGAGAACTTCGGTTGATTTAAACATGCAGCTTCATTGCTCAAGCTACCCTTGACTTGCCAGTACCGAAGACGTGAACACATTTGGTCCAACCATTACAGGGCTCCGTGAACAGAGAGTTAGCATTGACAGCTAACAGCATAAGGTCAGAACTTTACACTGTGTTTTAAGTGTCTTAACATGCTCCACATCTCACCCCAAAAGTCATGCAACATCAGCAGACACCTTACAACACAGCACTGTAGTGTGTATGACACAAAATGAATAAAAAAGTAGTTAAAACAGTGAGTTTGTGCAAGTAGCCACACACCAGTTTGTTGACATCTGTGTCCTCTGGTAGTTAGACCAAACTAGTCAATCCGCTAACAAGCTTGCCTCTATTCAGAATTCCCTCTTATTTACATCTGGGCAGCTTCATCACAATTGATCTTTTAGCTTGCTCTTTATATTTTTTCTGTGACTTGTAAGAGAAGCTTGGCTCCTTTAAGACATTGGGCAGAATGCAGTGGTAGGGAAAGGTGCGAGAGCAATGGTGGCTGCACTTAGAACAGTTAGGTTGAAGCATCTGGAGCAGAGGTAAACTTTAACAAAGAAGCGATCTAGTGAGAGTAAGTGCACAGTACAGGTTAATTAAATTCAATGTATTTTATTTGTAGAGGGACCATTTACAATATTAACCATAAATGATGCTATTTGATGCATTGTACCACAGTTAGCTCAGAGCTAATTTTCATTTGCAGTCTTTTTGGCTACAGTTTGACAATGAATAAACTCTGAAGCTCCTCAACTTCCTTCTCTTAAAGCAAAAGCTATCACTATCCATGCTAAGGCTATCCATGTTGATGTTGATCTTGCAAGAACAGCATTCCAAATCATATGTAATGGGTCACTGCAGTTCCATTTGTCTCACATAAGCTGTAAAATCTTCATTGATGATGATCCAGTTGTCTTCAAGCTTTTTTTTTTTTTTTTTTTGCCTCTATTCAGAACTCCCTCCTGTTTAATTTTCGGCAGCTTCATCACAATTGATCTTGGCCTTTTAGCTTGCTCTTTATATTTTTTCTGTGACTTGTCATGACTCCTTTCTTCATTGACTCCATCAATGATGAATCTATTATTTGGAAGTGCTTGAAAATGTCTGAAAACCAGTTGCAAACCACATAACAATGTTCAAATTATATATTATAATATACTAGGAACCCCAAATCTCCCAAATGCTTCTTCAGTATCATTGAAAGAATAGCTCTTCAACCAGCTTGTCTCATTTTAAGCAAATTATAATGCTAGAATTTGACTAACTAATTTCCCACATAAACTCCTCCACTAGACATGCTCCCCACAAGATTTCTGAGAGGCATTGCAGATGGTTGGCCCACATGTTCTAACCATAATTAAGATTATTTACTGTCTAAGATCTGTTGCCACTGAATTTCCTAAATGAATAACAGTAATATTTTTGAGAAACACTGATCAGGTGTGGCCATTCGAGGAACTGCAGTTTGTGGCACGTCAGCATTGGCTTCATTAATACTACTACTACTACTACTACTACTACTACTAATACTACTAATAATAATAATAATAATTTTGTGTCATCTTCCACCTCCAAGCTCATGTCGTCCAATATGACCAAACACTTTGGTCACTATCCATACAGGGTAGGGCATAATCAACTGATGACACTGCCTTTACTGATTTTACTTTACTGCCTTTTTGGAGTGATGCGAGATGTCAGACAGATGTTCCCACACTGTTAAGAGATGTGCTCTCATTAATTTATTGTGCCCCTTTAAATAAGTTTTGTTTTGTTGTGGCAACCATGGATTTATGTTGATGACATATGATGTGTGGTCATGTGACCCACATGTTCTGTTGATTACCTGCAGCTGTACAGAATGAAACCCATGTGTGCCGGGATTGCGGTTATTCACACAAAGAGAGCTAACGTGTGCAGTGTGATGCGTTAAACGCTGTGAAAGAAAACTCTGCCAACACACACTTTAAGCATTGCTATCGACCTAGAATTCCACATTTGGTAGTCAGTTTGAAGTTCCTTTTAGTATCCCATTCCTTTTCCCCTATTATGTAACTAATGTTGCCACATTTTGTGATTCACAAGTAATGATGCGTCCTTATATTACCTGTGGTTTATGAAGTAAACATATCTTATTAATACCTGATGGGAAAATTGTTTTCACCTATTTATGTAGTTACCACAGTCCCAAATATACAGAGATATACACAGAACTGTGGGGTTGGTGGCACCCTCAAGCAGTTATGGTTCTGATGCCTTACAGAAGCCACAGTGTTGCGTCCCCATGGAGTGCTGTCTTTGTAAAGTCAAGCAAAGATGACATTTGGTTTGATCATTGCCAGTCTTGTTTCACGTGAAACAAAAAATTAACACTGATTATATGTAATCCAGACTGTGATATTTTCCCATAAAACCTAGCAAGTAGTTTATCTCCTAAATCTTGCCAACCAGCAACTGAAAAGTGGAAAAATTCTTTTAAATAACCGAAAACAGCAAATTCACTAAATCTCATGATAAAAAAGCCATAAACAAAACGTTGATTAGGTGAGATGCATATTCTGCTCACCCATACCAAAGTTCTATGCATAACCCACTCCCCAGCTTATGATA
Organism: Sparidentex hasta; assembly: GCA_030272975.1. NCBI lineage: Eukaryota > Metazoa > Chordata > Actinopteri > Spariformes > Sparidae > Sparidentex > Sparidentex hasta. Next base: position 120,027 of record JARJLU010017258.1, read on the forward strand.
TTTATTTCTAATTTAAGATAATTGAGCACTTATCATATCAGCGCCGCCCCTCCCTATACACAGAACACGCACTATGCGTAGGGCCTCACGATCCATGAGGGGCCCCAGTTTGCGCAAGGGGACGCATTCTCCTCAAATGCGCAAAGGATGCGCATCGCTGTAGTGAGGCGCGCATAGAGCCTCGAGTCAGCTCGAGGAGGGAGAGAGAGAGAAAAAAGATGAGTAATCTGACACCACACACGTTGCTGCAATGATTGACAGCGCGCTGCATCTGACCAAGCAGCGGTCAGATGCGCCGACAGGCAGCTGGATGCAGGTGGAGAGATTTCCTCCAAACGGCTATATGAATCAGAAGCAAGCAAAAGGAAGAAAAAGTCAAAACAAGAGGAGGCTTGTGCTTCACTTGAGGGTGGGTATGTTGTTGAAATAAAAAAGAAAAACTTTGAGGCACAAACACCCCAGCTGCTAATCATGAGACAGAAGAGAGGATCATTCTGTCTAGATGTGGACTGGAGATTACATTTCCAGCGGCCCTGATTATCATTTACTGAATGTCCTGTTAACCGCATACATTCACCTCTGATGAAAAAGGAGTGGTTAACGGACTAGTTGGTGGTCGTGTGTCGGTCTATGCTATCAGTAGAAGTTTTTGGCTGTTTTTATGGAGGTAGAATGTCGCCATCTCTTGGTGAATTTAATTCATAAGATTAGATAAGATAAATTCAGATAATCTTTTATTTGACCCACAATGGAAAATTTTAAAACGTTGCAGCAGCAAACAGCGGTGTAGGAATGTAGAACCTAAGTACAAAATGTAAAAATAAGTATTTGAAAATATTTAAGTATAGAAATATCATCAAATCAAATCAAAATGAATATTATTATTAGTTACAGTCTTATTTGCATTAATTGCATTTTAAATTTTCCGACAGACAGCTGTTCATAAAATCATCTAAACAGTATGCAAGGAAGAAGTCTTTCCTGCACGCAGATGTCATATACATACACTGTTGTAAAACTGTGTGCACTCAGAGCACTCGCTGAGACGGTCAGGAAGCTTGCTGACGCGTGAACTACCAAGTCGGGCGAAGCACCAAGTTTTTAGGGAGTCCCCACCTCTGCAGTACCCAGGAAGCGAGCTGCCACCCCTCCAGTTACCATCCTACACTGTGACTTTAACCAGCCACCCTTCAGTGCTTGAGCCAAGTCCCCAAAGCCACTGCTGCCCCAGCCACCAAAAGAGAAGAACTAACAAAATGACCAACGCACGGTCTGCTTACTATGAAGTTTAAGTGTACTTTAAGTGGTCCTTTTCAGCAGGGGAAGTTGGATGCACTCATTTCAGCTACCATATTATAGTGTACTTTGTGAAATTTGTGTTGAACTGTATAGGGGAGATATGTGCCCAATAAAAAGGGACTGGAAATGAAGGGAGCAGAGAGAAAATACAGCAGGCTGGTGTGTGAGGAGTACCAGACAGTGAGAGGCAGAGTGGTAGAAGGTGGATGTAGCACAACTCTCTTCTGCCGCAGCCTACCGGGCGGGGGAGGGCGGGGGGGTTACTGCCGTGGAGCCGAAGCTTGACGCGGGACGTTTCTGGTCTCGAGCACCGCGGATTTACTTCACCTGGCACGCGCACGATGATGGAAATGAATATGGAATGATAACGACCGACAGCGCAAGATGGGAAGGCGTTGATATCCGCTTTAACTTCCCCCGGTGGCGGCTCGGCTTCGAAATGGTAGGACTAAAACTGTTCCAGTAAAAAACGTAGTAGAGTGCCCATTCCTATTGGTGTGCTGTTCCGTGTTTTCCATGAAAGACGCAATGTGAGGAGTCAATGAGTGACATCAGTTACGCAGCTTAAAGTGAACCAGAATGTCAGCATGTGTCTTCTCTATTTCTCTTCATCGGATAGTTAGTTGCAGCGTCCGGACATGTAGCTAGTTCGGTACACGAGATTTGCCTGAAGAGTTTATCTGAGGCTAAATATCATTTAAAAATGTACAAAATAAAATATCCCATGCACACCTGAACATATATGTGTCCGACACAACATAACTTGAAAACGGGGTTGATTGTCAGGATCCAACCTCATATTCGGCAAACACATTACACACAATACACCACAAACTCTCCCATAATATTAAGTTTTCGAATCGGTTTCGCCCATTCTTCCCATTGGCGTCTTCCGTCAAGCACACAGTGTAGTGCAGCAGTGTCAAGCGATTATCAAACTTGATATTTTATTGACATAACGCTCATTTACAGTATTATATATATGCCGAATTTGTCAGAAGACTACCAAAGGACAGAACACTCCATGTATCACATGAGACGATGAGTGTGTCTGACGTGAAACAAGTCTGCTTAAAAGTCTGACAGTTTTGAATGAAGTTTGGAGTGACGTCGCCTCCGTGCAGGAGAACGGGGCGTGTTGGCGTTACATGGGTTTTATCCCACTGTGGTTTCTGACCCCTGGCGGCGCATGAGTAGGCGAACATCATGCCTTGGTATATGCGTCTCAGCTCTGCAGTCGCGGTTCAAAGTTATTGAGTTTGGGGCTTTAGAAGAAGAGCGTGCAGCGGCAGGCCCGTCTGCCTCGTTGCCTTTCGTCACGCGAGACGTTGAAAGGCCAAGTTGAAGCTCGCCCCAAGCCTCCCTCTGTCCGTGTGTGTGTGTGTGTGCGTGAGAGAGAAGGAGAGAGTGAGAGAGAGACAGAGAGAGAGAGAGCGATTGTGTGCACGCGCGTGTTAGTCAGCAGAAAATGGCCGCAGTTAAAGCCAGCGGGCTGTGTTAGAATGATAGGCCGTCAGAGGGCCTCCTGTCCCGGCATGCATCTCGAGTAGAGCGACCCTAAGATGAATACAGTGTTGCAGCTGGTGGAGGCAGTCAGTCCAGTTGGAAGCTGCCACAGCTGAGCAGAGAGTCACCTGACAACAAGTCAGATGCCGCTGTAGAGAGGAAAGAAGTTTAATGTTGCCAGATAAATCCTTCTAAACACAGCTTCCAATGTCCACAGGCACTTACTTAAAAACGTATAGGCTATATATTTGTCCTCTTACAACCTACCAGTGTATAGGCACCCACAGAGTCTGCCATAAAATGCCTGTCACACAATGAGGTTTGTAAAGGAGCAGGGTTAAAAAGACATCAACATTGGCTGAACACACTAACAGCTGTAAAACATCACTGGGTGCAAAATGAATCCAGATTACTCCATCCCCAAAATCCATGCAATGACCATGCTGTCTCTGTCCTCATTTCTGCTTTTACTCCTTCCACATGCAGATGTCATCTTTTGCTGAGGTTGATCAGGGTCAACCTGGACATTTAACCATTTTCACCATTTGTCACAAATCCCAACTTTTAAGATAAAATTGATCCCACTATAGGCACTGGTTCCTCCTGGCCTAACCCATACAAACAATGGGTCTCCATATGGGGCTTATTACTCTGCTGGACACAAGACCTGTGGCATGTAGGCAGTTGTAGCATTATAGAATGCAGAACTTAACCGCACAGCAGCAGCTAGTATAGACATAGTTCAGCAATGCCTGTAATTACTTTTCAAACGTTAGTAGTGGAGAATGATGTCTGCTGTTTTCTTCTAGAAAGGGGCATTGTGCTAGTTAGGGGCAGTGGTGGCCTTAAGGTTAGAGAGCAGAGGGTTGTGATTGTGACTAGAGGGTCACCAGTTGAAATCTCTGGACTTGCATGATAAATCTGGGTGGGGAAGTGAAGTGTAGTATAGGTTGCCCATGTAGGATGCTGCAGGAAAGTTTTGTCTTGTAGTCACGTAAATGAAAGCATGTTCATATGTTACGACCCTTTCTCCCTCAGAGAAGTGTGTGTTGTGATGCTCAACTCATGCCCATGTAGGAGACCAGAGAAAGACATTTTAAAAATTCTCTGTTTGGCTCTAAGTAACTTTGAAGCTTCTAACTGAATCACTTTACCTCTTTGTATCAGACATCTGCTGTATTTTGCTGTTTCATTTTGTTCACTATCAGCTGTTTGGGGAGTCGTGACAAGTTACTACCGCTGAAACCCCATCTTTTGCTGAGTGGTTTCATAATTAAAGCTTTTTCAACAACAGAATAATGGGGGATTTTATTGTGAAAAACTGAGGGAAAATTACCAAATAGACTTTGTTAGTGGCTAGCTTATTATTCATGTGTTAACAGCTGCTCTTTTGATCACCAGCCACAGTAACCCTGATGTAAAGGAGATCCAAATCCTGACAGGCCGTCATGTGTAAAGAACCCAGACAGACCAAAAGAGATGCACTGCAAGTTAGCACTTTAACTTAACGTTACTGTTATGGATGTTACCTGATTTCTGTGCCACAATTCAATTTCATTGTATTTTTTTTACCCGGCAATGCACAGAATCAGAAACAGATTTATTACCAAGTAGGGTTTTACACCAATGAGGAATTTGTCTTGGTGGGGAAGGTGCATACATGTAAGACAATTAAGAATGAACAAACAGTGACTATGGTATGTACAATATAAACAGAGGCATAAAGTGTGAATGAGATAAAGATAAATAAAGATGGAAGAGCTGGAATGTGCAAAAGTTAAAGTTATAAAAATGCACACGAATTAGCAAACAAAAAAAGACAGAACAATGCGCACCAACACACCGTGGCTGCCGTCTGTGGCGCCATCTTCTATACAATTTAAATAATCAACCCAAAGCTGCCAGCTGGTATTACATAGACACACAGGAACTTCACTGCACCCTTTTGATATCTGTCAGTCCTCGTATTAGATATGAAACCACATTTTATTCATAACCAAATGGTGGAAAATGTAATGGTTGAATCAGATCCAAGCTCTGCTTCAACATGTCATTAAGTAAATATTTATTGATGGATATAATGAAACCATCAGAGTTTACATTGGTTCCCTATAAACCTCACTATCGCTGTACAATTTTGTCTGCCACTGGGCTGGTGATCACCCAGGAAAAGGAAGGTTAACTAGCGATTCATTTCTTTTATCGACTAAATGCTTGAATAAACTGTTTTGTGCTGTGTTGATGTTATTTGCGACTCTGAGGAAATCAAAAAGCTTCCATTTTTTAGTGCCAACAATATTACCACTTGGAGACCAAAACAGGACAAAATGCTCTGTTACCACTTTAAGTAAAAGTGGCTCCACCACACAGTAACAGTTAAAAAAAGCAAAATGACACAAGTATTATCATCAAAATATATTTAAAGTTAGAAAAGTGAAGGTATGTATTTACTAAGAATGCAACCTTTAGTTATACAATTATATTATTAGATTTTTATTATTGACGCATTAGTCTTTAACAATGCATATAAGATGATCATCATTTTTGTGTACCATCTTAATCTGTTAAATTGTCCAATTTATAAATATTGCAATTAAAATAATCTAGTGAAGTTAAATGTACAATGTTCCCCTCTGAACTGTAGTTACCTAGAAGTATGACGTTGCATAAAATAGAAATTGGCACAGCATTTAATTGATGATTTTTTATGATTCAAGTCCTTTATTTTTAAGGAGAGTTTTGGTCATTTTCTATATGTAATAGTAGGGTCCTGTTAGCCATACAGGTGATAAAAGAAAACTTTATTTATCATCCTGACTATGAAGTTGTCAAAGAGATTTGCTCATAATCATTTACTACAGGTAGCAAATAAAGTAAGCATAAAAAACATTTCTATTTCACAGTCAAACCTGATTAACTTCTTGTTTCTTTTTTTTTTTTTTGCTTTTGTTGTTCTCTCTGTACTAGTTTGTTTTTAAACTTAATCATCAATAAAAAAGAAAGAAATAATCAGTAAACCAATTTTTCACATCATTATCTGTTTTATATCAAAAGTATAATTTTTTCTTTCGTTCCACATTCTGGTAATTAACTTACTGTAATATTATAAAATTTGACATAGTAATAGTGTACAATGCTGCATGCTCATGCCAACAGTTTACCCATTATGTTAGCTCCTTACGACAAATATTCTATAACTGAGAGTGTTTGTTTAGTGAATTATGACATCAGTAAATTACTAACCAAACATTATGTGCCAGAGAGATATGTATAAGTAACATGAGCAATATGTACTTGAGGTAAACATCACACAAAACTTTAACCCTTTTTTGCCAGTTGTGATGTGAATGACTAGATGCTCTTAGAGGTCAAACTAATGCATTGGCAACAAGGCAGGGAACATTTCATCGGTCAGCAGTAAATATGGCATTCTATTGGCTCAGAAATTTTGACAGGATTATTGTACAGGATAATTGCAGAGAGCAGGATAGATCTGAGAGGAAGAGCTTCGAAAGCTGAAGCAGCCAGAGTAGGAGAAGGGCTGAAGCTGAGCACACAAAATCTGTACCAGCAATAATGTATTAGCTTGCAAGCATACCATTTAAGCACAAGCAGAGGATTTCAGTGCAAGTGCAGGGCACTTTTTTGAGGAAGACTATACAAATTATAGCTGCTGCGCAGTGATGGGTTAGGTCTTTGGCAAATTTAGACAATTCTAAACAGGAGAATAGGAAGACAAAACCGTTGATAACAATGTTCATTTTGGACCACTTGAGGCTTGAACTCAGAACTGTCAAAGACTGTCATCTATCTCTCTGAGCTAATTGGCAAATGGCAATACAACAGTGGCTTCACAAATTGAGTAAGCCATTCACTGTTGTGCAGGCAGGTTTGAAACCACTGTAAAAAAATTCAGTTATCAAGACAAAAATCTGAAAATACACTAGGGGTGGAACGGTTCATCAAAAAAATCCGTCCCGTTCGGTACGCTTGTCACGGTTCAGGGCGCGTGTGTACCGCTCGGTTCATAGGCAAGCGCAACTTCTTTTTCTCATTTACTAACGAGGCGAAGCGTGTACACTCCAGAACAGCAGGTGGCGGCACTGAGCTGGATGCCAACCGCCAGTAAACCAGAAGAAGAGCTATGAGTCGGCTGTGTTTCCGGCATTGCGGCTCGCGGATAGATAGAAAACCCCCAATTTACTGCCTTCTGTCTAAATCCGTGGCCCTAGCTTCAGAAAGGACAGCCAAATTGGCGGCTTGCTGCACAGTATAAAAAACGACTTATGATAAATAGGTTTCTGAAGAAAACAGTGAAAATCTTTCTTTGTTTCATGGGATAGTAGCATTTCTGTCAAACCAGAAAAAGGATAATTTTAGTGCTCCATATCCAACTAACCAATGCAAACCGCTGCATAAAATGCTGCACCTAACAGTCTTTAAAGCCTTTTGGGGGTTCTAGGCTTCCTGTTGGTTTTGTTGGTGGTGACATATGTCAGCTTCCAGAGATACGTTGAGTCTCTAGTCCAGGGTCGTTGTCATTTCAGACTGTCATGGTTCCACAAATGGTATAACAGTCCAGTCTTCGCCTCCCTGTAGTCCCTAACATGTGGAAACAGAACACAACTGCTTAAGTGTATTTCATAATCATGCACAACCTATCTTGTCTAAGTGTTAACTGTTACAAATTTTCATTCTGTTCGACTAAACATTATCCAAACCAACTCACCCATATCAATTTTAATGAAAGACAGTTTGCAATGTGAAAGATCACTGGTGAGAACCCAAGAACAAAGAACAGATCATGTTGCCAGGGAGGAGTAGAAAAACAGAAAAGTGCGGCTTGTCTGCATGGTGAACTGCTGTCTATTTGTTAGTCAAGCGTAATCTGTGTGTGTGTCTGGTTGTGTTTTTGTTAGACTGTGGGCAAACATTTTTCTCTGTCAATGCCAAGTGTCATGTATTTAGCAACAAGTGTGACAGAATAGAGATGAAATAACAAAAGAAAAAAAATATTGATAAAGTAATTGATCATTTAATTAATTCTGGACAGTTAAATGCACACATACACAGACACACATCTCATGAGCAAAACTTCCCTCGTAACTAACAATCTTGACAGAATTCAGGTATCAGCTAACAAGTTTTACCTACAAACACTGTCCAGTATATCATTTATTAGGATATGTTAACAACATTTTTCTTGAGGTGCATTCGATAGACTTGGAAACATCATTAAATATGATGACATGATGGCTGTAGTCTTATGAAAGAATGCTGTCTGTATGAATATTATGAATAAAAACATTTTATTTGTGCTAGCGCATGTGTGTCGTGAAATAAAGTGTATTCAAAATCATTTCATGGTGTCCATGATAGTTTAAAAGCTGGGAATTCTTTCTAGAACTTAATGTACAGTCAAATCTGTCGAAAACTGCTGTCTGGGTCACTTTATACAAGATTAAAGGTACAAGGTGAATGTAACATCACAGTCTGAGAAGTGAAGCTGCTCTGTAGTCTGGTGGTATGTCAGCAGATACTCCTGTATGTGTCAGAAGGCAGCAGGATGAACAGTCTGTGGCTGGGTGGGTGTTGTCTTTTAGTATCTCTGTGCAGACATCTCACTTCACTGATGCCACTGATGCTCTGTAGATGGTAGCAGTGACGTTCTGCTGGGTTTGATCACCTGCTGTAGAGCCTTCCTGTCCTGGGGTGTGATGAACCATGCCAGTTTGTGAGGTTTCGAGTCGGAATGCTTTCTATTGCTCCTCTGTAAACGTTGACCAGAATCTTACTCTGGAAGTGAGCCTTTATAAGATTCCATAGGAGTTGAAGAGCCTTTTCTGTTTTTTTTTTTTTTTTGTTAACCGCGGTGGTTAAGTGTGATGACTAAGATAGGTTCCCAGTAATGGTAATACAACAGTTTCTGATTCTTATTGCTGAGTGAGCCATAGTCACACCTCATCCACATTTTCTTCTGAAACCACAAATTAGGCGGAAGACAGCTTGTTAGAAGAACTGCTCTTGGTCCAGTGTTACCTCTAGGATTTTTTTAGCAGCGAGGGCAGGCTCTCTGGGGAGCCGTGGCTGCGTAAACAAATGACACTTGACTGCAGATTTTACTTTTATGCCCAGCATAATCCCCCTTTTTATTGAATGGCTGGCATAGAAATGGCTTTTTAAAGGCTGAATGTAACAATAAAAAATAATAACAAAAATACAATGATAAAAAAATAAAGCAATAAATAATAATTTCTTGATGGGGCTGTAGAATCAGTGGCAAAGTTTGCACCCAGGCTCAGAACAATGGATTTTTCTGGGTTTTTTATAGAAGAGCTCTAAGGCTCTGGCCGGAAATTCTTGAGAGGTGGCCCGCTGATGCTCGGCAGCATACATGCTGCAAGGTGATCCCCCTGCAGTCTGTTTCTCAAGTCAGTCTTCACCTACAAATAGAAACAATAATGAGATTGTTTCTGTGAATGTCCTACACCTTAATCATTTTAAAACTGTTTCGAGTTTGTGTCTGATGATATATTATAAATGTCTTACCATATTCATTGTTGAAAAATCCCTCTCACAGTTTACACTGGAGATGGGAACTGTCAGGGCAATGGCTGCCAGCTTGCTCATTAAAGGATACAGCTGTGCCCATTTGTCATTCTCGGATGACAGTTTTCCCATTGCAGTCACTTTGTCCATATCCTGGAACACAGTGGAACTACACATCATTACATAGGTTCCTCCATCATCTTTCTGCTGATCTCTTCCATTAATTTGGACCTAACATTTTATCTTAAAAGCTCCTGTGTGTAAATGCTGCTTGTATGATGACCATTCCTGCAGCAGAGTGGTTTCAGGCTAGTGTGAAAACTCTTCGCTTTCCAAAACTCCTTGTAGTCCCTTTTTAAAAGTATGTGTTGCTGTGATCTCATCTTTACCTTTACCTTAAGGCCCAAGGACTCTGCTGCAGCTTTCAGAACAGCATCTCTGTTGGCACTGTTATGGAAGTATAAGTGGAGCTACTGCAAATGGTCCATAAAGGTAGCCATGTAAGGAACCTGAGATGAGGCATCTCTACATGCCAGGGTCAGGTGATGGGCAGCACAGGCAACTGGCAGCAACCAGGGAAAGGCATCCTGCAACTGCTTTGCTACACTATGCAACCTTCCTGTGATAAGAAAAGAAAATAATATATCAAAACACATAACAAATTCATGTTCTCTCCAACTTCATGTTCACTAGGTATAATGTGAAACATGCAGTAAAATACACTTTTTTTTGTCCAGCACTTCCTTTATGGCTGTGACAATGCTGTCTGCCTTCCCATCAGTAACATGCACAAGGTCAAGAAACTAGCTGTAGAGTTGGCCTTCTGCGTTCATATATCTGAAAAACATTGTTAAAAAGACATCTTCAACATATGTGTATTACTGACTCAGTCATTAACTATTGTCCGCTCAACTTAATAATACCTGACATGCAGATCTAGCTGACTCTTCACTGAGACATCTGTGCTCTCATCCACTTCCAATCTGATAGCCACAGAGGACTGGATGTCTCTGAGGATTGGCTCCTCCACTACTGCAGCCAAGATCTCCAACATCTCATCTATTACTATATGAGACCGGTAGTTTGTGGTTTTTCCAATCTAAAAGTAAAACATATTAAATATAGTTTTGAGATTGAGGCAAGCTGACTTGCAGTGATGATATGCAAATGTAAACAATGCACACTAGCATGATAATTTTTTACCCTCAACTTTTTGAAATAATCACATCCTAGCAACTCGGCTAGCTCAAGAAGAGCTGGATAATTTGTGTGATGTGCTTACTTTCGTTTGGTTAAATAGTAGAGGCATGTAAACCCCCCAGTGATTGCCCCCTCCAATGACTGCCTCACGCTCCAGTACAATGACTGGATCAAAGGCAGCCACAACAGAGGAACCTATGCAGAGCAGGTACAAATATGTTAATGATGATCTGCTCCATCAGTTTAAATGAACTCCTATTAATTCACCTTGTGTCAGTAAGGCCTATGACCTCACACTCTGTGTGTGGTGCTCCGTACTCATGCGCTTATCCAAGTAATCCACTCGTTAAAGTTGACAGCCGTCCTCAACGAATGGCCGCTTCCCTGTTCCTCTTATTGGTGCCTGCTTATGCTGCAGACATAAGCGGCAGAACATTCCTATAGGGACAGAGTAAAGTCAGTGCCATTATTGATCATTGATCTTACAATGGAAATACACTGAATATACTTATTATTTTATTGTTTATTTATTTAACAGAAATATTTACATGTATATTATGCAAAAAAAAAGGGTTCCAATGAGTGGAACATTTTTTTCAGCCCATTTAGGGTCCCAGCCTGATAGCCTGTGCTTCCCTTTAGGTTTTTCTCCTCTACTCTCATCTCTCTCTCCTGCTCCTTCACTGGGCTCTCCACCTGCTGTACTCTGCTCTCCTTCACTTTGTTCCACTGCTCCTCCCTGTCTAATGTTACTTGTCTTATATGATTACATAAAACAATAACATTAGATTATTTACACTCACATCACATCTGATTACAAGTGTGTACACAATTTTTTCCGAACCATCATCATTTGAGTCAGCAAAAGGCTAATGATACCTGACTAGCGTCATCTTCATCAGGTGTCTTTCTCTTCTTTGAGAAATATTTGAACAAGCTTGTCTGAAAATGCAGTCAGCAGGTACATCATGGCGTATATTCACTTAATTCTATCAATTAGTTTACTCACTTTAGCGACACTGAGATGAGCTGGCACCGGGCCCAATTAATTAAGCTACCGATATGTTACGTAACCTTAGCTGGCCATCAATATTTTGTGAATGTCTATTGAACTTATAAAATCTATTATAAGTTTTCTTAAGCTAATAAGTCTACCTTTTCTCCGGTGAGTCGTTGCCCTGTTTTCAAGATGACACTCCTCTGACTCTCCGACCTGGTGCCTGGGTGCTTGACATGATGTCACTTTCAAGGCTGCGCTCTCGTGAGTAATTAACATCGATGGCACCAGTAAGTTTCATTGCTAAATGAATGTAGAGGAAACACTGTGGTCCAATTCAGGTCAACTTAACTCTGATGCCGCCTCTCATTCCTGTTTTCTTGGGCCGGTCACATTGCTTTAGGTGACATTTTGTCCTGCTGGTCTGGCTGATGGCTCGGCAGATGCCTCTTGTCGAAATCCTCTCACTGCATGCTGCAATCCAAACCTCACAGTTCCTTTTCCAATGTTGATGAGTGAGTCAAAGTTAATCTAGCCCCTAAAAGAAATGGTCAAACAAAACATGACATTTTCAAGACAGGTCGGAGGCAGAGTATTTGTTCACTCACATAAAGGGTAGACCTTTTTGTCTCGTGTGTGGAGCTGATGTGGCCATATTTAAAGGATATAACTTAAGATGACACTATGAAGCAAAACACCAGGACAAGCACAAGGATCTGGACAAACAGCAGAAGCTACAGACGGTGGAAGAGTTAAAATGAAGTTTAAAAAAGCAAGTCTCAAAGTTAGGCTTCCGTTAAAGCTAGTTCTATTGTAGCAGAACCTTGCCACCAATCTACAAAAACACCCGATGAAATGGGAAAAGACCGCATTCCCTTGCTGGAGAGCAGCGACAACTGATAACTTCATCCTTGGCGTGGACTTTGGGGAATTAAATCAATCACACAACCACAGGAAAATCTTAATGTGTAAATGAAATGAAGCTACCTTGGGACAAACTGGTGGGGCTGATGGCAGATGGAGGTGAAAATAGTGAACTGGGGGCAGGATGCTTGAGAAGATGAGGGAGGAGAGTTAAGCAGATGAACTGACAGTTTATTCATGCATCATACAACAGCAAAGGTTGTGTGGTAAAGCCCTGAAAATGGAACATGTAATGAGCACTGTAACAGTTAACTTTGTAAAAGCCAAAACAGCCCATATCACTATTTTCCAAGCTGCTGAAGCCGGCATACTTTGTGGGGCACCAAGTAAGCACAGAGAAAGTTAGAGAAATGATAAACATGTTCTACATTATGACATCCCCTTAGCTGAAGACCCACAGTGCGCAAGGCCAGTCACTGATGTGGGAGCAAGGCATGTTAAGTCGATCAATGCACTGATGGATAAGGAAATATAAAAGCAAAATACTGTTTACAGCTGCTAATGTAACAACCAGATCCTGACATGTAAATGTGACATCTGTGGGAATGAACATGTCAGGATCTAGTTATTGTAGACACAGATTCAATATTTAACTGTCATGTATCATCACAGTAACAGCGTTACATACGTTAGCAGCATTATAAAAATACATCTTGTGGTTTGGTGCCGACCTGTATACTGAACATATGGAGCAGTTAACATTTATAATCATCAGAGAACGTTATACACATTGTTTTTGGTTACTATCTGTTTCCTGAATATATCCGTACGTGTGTGAATGTGTAAATGAGAGACATTAACTTGTAGCACTTTGTAGAAGGAGCTTTGTAAAGTCCATTCTATTGACTTGTATTAGTTCATGGGGCTGAGCTGCCACATCCAAAATGGGCGCAACGTTGAGGTACGGTCCAGCTGATCCCTTCAGTTTATTACTGGGAAGACTGACTGTAAAGTACCATGTGTTTCATGGGTCTGACTGTGAGACTGCAGTCTGCCCCACAGTGACTACCAGCAGCTCTTCACAGCGGCTTCATTACGATCTCCGTAAATGTTAGAGCATTTGCGCACTGGAAAAAAAGGTGCGAAGTATACAAAGTATACTGGGAATTATGAGCCAAAATGCACTTTCCTTGATTATAGTGTCACCTAGTGGTGAAAATTGAGGACAAAGATAGATTATGAATTTTTTTGGCAGGTGTGACGTATATTCCAAGATTGATGAATTTTGGGGTGTGATCAGGCAGTGAAAAATGCAATCATTTGGGACAAAAAAAAAAAATCGTCATTTCACAAACAAAAGGAACCTCGCAGGTTGAGACCTGCTCGGGCCCTAATAATAATGAAAATGGTGGATTTTTTGTTGGAGTGACAGTTTGGTGTTTCTTGTGTATCTTGTGATGATACATATGCATACCGAATTTTGTTCATGTATGTGCATGTAGGAGGCGGGGCTCGGATTGTTAATATTCCAGGGGGTGCTAGACAGTCCCCTAGTAACCCCTGGTAACGCCTTTCCTCAGCTATCCTCAGGAGGGCAAGTTTCGTGTTAATCAGACCAACTGATGTGGAGATATAAAATACTTCAATTTAAACTGCGCCACCGAGTGGTCGTCTGGCAAATTTTGCACAGAGGCTTGGGAGCTCAAGGGGAAGTAGTCACCTAAGTTTCATGTCATTGGGACAGACAATTTGGAGTTATACAACACTTTGTGTTTGGAGCAAAATGTTCAGGAAGTTGTTATTTAATAACTTATGATGCGCATGTGGCTATGGTGTGCAGTGATTGGCTCTGGGGCACATGACATGGCTATGGTTAACAATGCTAGCGGAATTTGTAAAGCATTTCTGAAATAGTTTATTAACAGTATCATTGTAGTCCAAACAAATGCGACGTTGCACACCCTTGAACCAAGCAGCAGCCATGTTGAAACTCTCAGGTCAGTCTGATCCTGATCTGCAGAGATATTTGAGGCACACACACACACACACACACACACACACACACACACACACACACACACACACAGACACACAGACAGACAGACACACACAGAGACAGACAGAGATTCCTTGCTTTTGTAGAGAGATGATTGTTATTATTAGTACTTACATTATCGAAAATCACTATTTGTAAAAATTATGTTTGTTTTTTCAAAACATTCTTTTTATTGAACGTTTTCAAAATTATAACATTGTATATACAGATTATATGAAATATGTAGCAAATTCAGAGTATATCCACAGCAATGATCTCAAAAGTCCTTATTAGGTCTAACATTTCAGGTAGTTACACTCTGAGTTCCAAGGTACTCTAACACCCTGCCAAACTTTGCTGTAAAAAGGTCCCTCTGACCATTAATACCAAATCTTAGACTTGCTAGAGAAATATAGTCTGCTATCAAAGACTTCCACAGATTCCACTTCAGAGATATGAAGAGCATAGATAGAGTATAAATAATTTTGGGGAGAATAATCAGAAAGATTGACTCTGCCAAGAAGGGATACAGGAAGCTTCCTCCAACTTAACATCTTGTCCTTAATGTGTTTTTTCATGGGGTTAACATTTTCGGCATAAAGTTGACTGATTTTAGGTGTTATTTTAGCCCCCATGTATGTGAATCCATTTGGTGCCCAGCAAAAGGGTTTTACAAAGTCAGGTTCATATTTATACGAGAAACCGAGAGGCATGATTTCAGATTTTGTAAAATCAACCTTGTATCCAGAGGTTTGACCGAACTCTTTCACACAATTGATTAGTGCTGGTATTGAGTTTGGTGGGACTGTTAATGTCAGGAGGATGTCGTCCGCATACAGCAGAATTTTGTGCTGTGTTGTTCCTATCACCGTTCCTCTGATGTTGGAGGTTTGCTGGATAGCAATTGCTAGTGGCTCTATGGCTAAAGAAAACAACATTGGTGATAGTGGTGACCCTTGAGCTGTACCTCTGTTAAGTTGAAATTGGGCAGAAATTAGACCGTTTGTTGAGAACTAGGCAGTGGGCAATTTGTTTAAAAGCTGTACCCATCGAACAAAATCCGATTGAAAGCCAAATCTTTTCAACACTTCAAGCATGTATTTTTGCTCAGTATGGTCAAACGCTTTCTCTGCATCCATTGCTACTATAGCACTTGGAGTTTGATGAAAGATAAGATAGTGAATAATATTAATATTATTGTTATTTGATGAAGTAAGGCCTTTTATAAACCCGGTTTGGTCTGCATTAACTATATCAGTCACCACTCTTTCTAGTCGATTAGCCACTATTTTTGAAAGTATCTTTACATCCACTCCAAGTATAAGAAGCACATAGTTCTGGATCTTTCCCTTTTTGGGGGATAGCTATAATATGAGCTAAGTACATTTTGGGAGTTCATCCTCTTCAAAACATTTCTTGAACACCCGTTGTAATAGTTTGTTAATTTTGCTTTTCATCTTTTTATAAAACTGTACACAGAATCCATCAGCCACTGGAATTTTATCTGGCTGGAGTGAAGAGATTGCTTTATCAATTTGTGTTATTGTAACAGGTCCTTCCAGCAGTTTAGCTCGTTCATCTGTTAGTTGAGGCATCTGTAAGCCATCTAAAAAATTACAACTGGTAAGTGTGTCGCTGTCTAATTCTGAGGTGTACAACATTTCATAAAATTTCTTGTCTATCTACTATCTTGTCTAGCTTTTCTGACATCTCTGTGACTGGTTTCAGGATATTAGTGAGTTTAGTGTCCAGCATCTGCTCAATATTACGCGTCACCTGATGAACCACTGTGCCATTGCTAGTGGCTCTGGCAAACTCTTTCCCAGGCTCGGCACAGGACTCTGGCTCTTCTTCGTTTGCTCGCTCTAGCTCTGTTTCTGGATTAGCTAGCGCTTCGCTAGCCGCTGACTTGTTGCCCTTTTTCTGAGTTTCTCTTCTTTTGGGCATACTGAAAAAGTTTTCCAGCAATGTCCAACATCTGTGTAGGTTTAGCAATAGTTTAACCACAATTTTAGCAATGGGGAAACCAGAGATATTGTTTTAGTTAAATCCAGCGAGGAGATCAACAGCGCACGTCTATTCTCCTCGATGCATCACATAACCCCCTCCGATGTTGGTGGTTTTTGATCCAACAGATGTCACATTTACATGTCAGGGTCTGGTTATTATAGACACAGATTAAATATTTAACTGTCATCTATCATCACAGTAACAGTGTTACAGACATTAGCAGCTGTAAACACTCGTAAAGACATTATAAAATCCATCCTGTAGTTTGGTGCCGACCTGTATACTGAACATATGTGGAATAGTTTATAATCATCAGAGAATGTTACACACATTGTTTTTGGTTCTTATCTGTTTCTGATTGTTGCATCTTTGCGGATCACCTAAAAGGGTAAGGAGTCTATCCATTGTAGTTTGACAAAATATAGGCCCCCAAACAGCATCTTGCATAGGGCCCCCAAAAAGACAGAAATGGCCCTGGTAATGAACAATAGTAAACCAAGGCTTCAAACCTTTATTTACCAAACCATAAATTTTTTTGTGTTATTACCACCAAAGTGTCTGTACAATGATGACCGAAAGCTGATACACGTCAAGTGTAAACAGCATGTTACTATACTGCCTTTTCCCTCCCTTGATCAATAATTATGATCTGAATTTATCATTGGGACTGTCAGTATGTTTGTCCTGTCCTGGTGGATAGAAATGATCTGATACTGCTCTGTCACAGCTGGTGAAGTACCAGTCAGATCCGACCAGTGTAGG
The DNA here is from genome assembly GCA_030272975.1 of Sparidentex hasta. NCBI lineage: Eukaryota > Metazoa > Chordata > Actinopteri > Spariformes > Sparidae > Sparidentex > Sparidentex hasta. Next base: position 137,249 of record JARJLU010017258.1, read on the forward strand.
CAGATAATTCATAACATGCCCACATCAGGATTACCAAATCCACCAGCATGGAAGTTTCTGTACAGACCGGGAGTTGCCTGATTATGCCGATATATTACTGTTAAAATACAGTCCATGTGACATGTCTTAACTCAGGACATTTAAATTTGTTTGGTTATTGATCACTATGTGTGTACCATATGATTTATTTATGTTGATCTGTCTGTTTAACATGTAGGATGAATTCCATCCATTTATTGAGGCTCTGCTGCCCCAGGTCCGTGCCTTCGCCTACACATGGTTCAACCTGCAGGCTAGGAAAAGGAAATACTTCAAAAAACATGAGAAAAGGATGACTAAAGAAGAAGAGAGAGCTGTCAAAGATGAACTGCTTGGGGAGAAGGCAGAGGTGAGATGAATAATTTTAGTGGGTGATAGTTAAAATATATATTTTTTTAACTTAGTTTTACAAAGTAATGAACATGTGATACTTTTACACACTGAAGTAATTTTATGTGTTTATGTATATATATATATATATATACACACATACATACATACATACATACATACATATATATATATATATATATATA
>JARJLU010017261.1:0-32698 GCA_030272975.1 Sparidentex hasta
TTGTTCTTGTGTCTGGTTTTTGGTTTCTTTTATTTGATTTACTTCCTGTATCATGTCTTGTGTTATGTTTTGCTTTGTCCATGTCTTGTGTTATGTTTAGCTTTTTCCATGTCTTGTGTCACGTTTTGATTTCCCCATGTCTTGTGTCTCATGTTTTGATTTTCCATGCCCTCATGTGTCCTTTAAGTTCTCCCCTCTGGCTCCCTCTGTCTGTTGTCTTGTTCCCTCCTGGTCTGTTCCTCTGTGCTCCTCCCCCTCATTATCACACCTGGTTTCCTTCCTCCTCTCTCCTCACCTGTGCCTCGTCATGTCATTAGTGTCTGTGTATTTAGTCTCTGTGTTTCCCCTCACTCCTTGTCCAGTCATTGTATTCTGTCTTGCATGTTAGTTGTTTCATGTCCTTGCTCCTTGCTCCTTGCTCCTTGCTCCTTGCTCCTTGCACCTTGCTCCTTGTTCCTTGTTCCTTGTTCCATGTTCCATGCTCCATGCTTCTGCCCCGGTTTGGTATGTTTTGATTTCAAGATTTTCATGTTTAAGTTGAACTTTGAATTTTGATTTGTACTTTGTCATTCTGCTTTATTTTGCTACTTTGTTTGGATGTTATGTTGTTACTTTGCCTTGTTGTTTATTTTTGCTTCTTGGACCTTTTTTGTCTTCTTGTGTTTGTTTTGTAACAGCTTTAATTAAAGCTCGATTTCTGTTCATCCTCATCTCTGCCTCAATAGTACTGCATTTTGGGTCCACCTCTCCCTTTCCTAGTTTTCCCTTTTCCCCAACCTGACAGTCAACATTATAATTATGTGACTAAATTGACCGTGACTGGAATTCTCTCTTAACTTGAGGTTATATTTTAATTTTATTTGCTGTCATCAACTGTTGTTTGTCTCCAACATACACTCCAAACATCTGGTGATACTCAGCTCCTTTTAATGTGTCATGTGTTCTCCGGTTGCAGCGGATGAATGGTTACCAGCCATCGAGGGTCTGACTGACAGGATGTCGCTGACCGTCAGAGGTCTCACCACCGGAGACAAGCTGCAGTTCCGTGTGCGAGCCCACAACATGGCGGGACCCAGTGCTCCCGCCACCCTGGCTCAACCCGTCACCATCAGAGAGATAATGCGTCAGTACTTTTTGATCCGACCCCAAGATAGTTTCCACGCACTGACCTCGGCCCTAATGAGACACGATAACCATGAAAAAACCGAACTGATTTTTCTGTTTTTCCTTTCCTCGCAGAACGGCCTAAAATCTGGCTCCCCAGGAATCTCCGCCAGACTCTCATCAGGAAAGTGGGAGACACTGTCAACCTTGTGATCCCATTCCAGGTGCGGTGCAGGCTAAATCGATAGACACCTTCTTGAAATCATCACTTAAAACACCAAGACGCTGTACTTCCTACAGTATGAACACTACAGTCAAAGCCTTTACACTCCTGGGATGAGACAAATAAACAATACAAATCTGCAAAATAACTGAACATGTTGCTTTAAAGCTATTGACACCAACATCAACAGGAAACATGTGACAACAGTGATTTTACAGCATGGTTCAGCTACTAGCAGGGCAGGGAGTGGTAGAAAAACAGTGCCAGCGTATAGGCCCCAGGGATCTTTGAGGTCGCAGTGAAGCATTAAATGGTTCACTGAAAGGCAGAGAGAGGTTGCATTCACATGGTTCAGCTAAGCTGACTGACCCAAGTCGGTCCCTGTTCATGTATTAATACGTTAAAACACCAGCTAAGCACAAACTCACCCAAGTTCTGTGAGGTAAAAATACTGCTCTTATCAAAGCAGTCTGGTGGATTTGAGGAAAGCTCTGATGTGAAATAACGACAGTTCCCCTTCAGTAAATCAGGAGGAATCAAGATCACTTCTGTCACATTGTTGTTATGATTTCATGTCCTTTGTCATACGACACAGGATGTTCACTATTCTCATGAGTTGTGACCTCACGTCCTTTTTATTATTATTATTATTATTATTATTATTATTATTATTATTTGTTTTATTATAATGATTCATACCAAATGTCTCTAGCATGTAAAGGCAATTTAACATGAATGAATGCACAAAGATAACACAGTTGTGGCTGAAGACAGTTTATCAGTGGACATTGTTGATTGTTTTTTTTAAGTATGATTTATAATCTGATGAATGCCGTTTTGAACTGAAACCCTTCTGTCGTTTGTCTTCTGTGTTCACGCAGGGTAAGCCTAGGCCACAGGTGACATGGAGCAAAGAGGGGGAGCCTCTGAAGCCCCCATTCGCCAGCGTGAGGAACAGCGAGGTGGACACCATCCTCTTCATCCGCAAGACAGATCGACAGCACTCGGGGAAGTATGATCTCCAGGTGCAGATCGAGAACGTTGAAGACACGGCGTCTGTCATGCTGCAGGTTGTCGGTAAGCAGGACCGAACACATGGAGAGCGGGCCGTCGCTATGACTGAATACAATCTCAAGCAATCATGTTACCATAGTGTTTCTGCAGACGGTTAAAGGTGCACCGTGTAGTTTTGAGAGATCTTCATATGTGTGGTTTTTTTATGCCTCACCAAACTAAAGAAAGTATTTTTAGTATTAATTTTGTTTATATGTGGCAGACCCTGACACCTTTTTAGCTTCTAACTGTGTTCTGTGGAGCTCATTTTCCTCTGAGAACAGTGTGTTTATTGCCTCATTAATATTGTAAATGTTACATTTCTGAATTTGAATCTCTTCTCTAAAAGTACACAGTAACCCTTTAATGCTGCGTTTCCTCTGTAGACCTCCCAGGACCGCCTGAGGCTCTGAAGATCATTGATGTCTGGGGCTTCAATGTGGCACTCGAGTGGAAGCCGCCTAAGGACAACGGTAACTGTGAAATAAGTGGTTACACCATCCAGAAAGCTGACAAGAAGACCATGGTGAGACTCAACACAGTTCTGGCCTCTCAACAGAGGTTACAATTGTTTTTATATTACATTCCAAAGAAGCCGAATGTTGATGGCAAGAGTTTTTTTACCCAGATTAAATCATTTTAGAGCAATGAGAACAGACGTGAACCTTCTAACGATGTATGTTCATGTGACATTAGACGTCTGAGTGGGATTAAAAAACTGACTGAACCTTACGTAGATGTGTTACATCTAAACAAATACACATCCACATTGGACCAGAAGACAATCAGACTGGTTCTCAGTGACTTCACTGTTGTGTGGATTAAAATAAGATTCCACTAAAATATCCCCATTTACATACAATGTGCACATGTTTCTATTTTGATGATTATGCAGCAGCTTTCAGTCATTCTGTAGACAACGAGAAACTATAAAAATGAAAGTAATTTGGACCTGTTTTGACTTCGGTCTCAAGTCAGGTCTTGGCTACTTAGTGGACTCCGGGGGTCCTCTCAGTGGGACTGTGGTGAACATGTTGTTTCATCTCAAAGCTTCTCGTTCACTGAAACTGATCCATTGCAGCCATTTAGCCACCATGAACATGAATGTGTGTGTCGGTATGTGGGGGAGGATGGACACAGAGGGATATTTTAGCCTCCCTTGTGACATATATAAACTGTAATCAGCCAATGCTGAGCACACAGTCTCCTCTGTGGGCCTGGAGCGATGCATTATGGGCCGGTTGGCACCATCCTCCGCCTCGGGCTGCCAAGAACAGTGTTGGCCAGGAATGTCCTAATCTGATCCTCGTAGCCTTGACCTGGTCCGGATTGTCTGCTCAGTGACGCAGGGCCATTGTTCTGCTGCTCAGGTCGGCTGGTGGCTCATGTTTCACCGGAGTCGTTATTAGATCAAATTAATTTCACTCGCGAGCATGTGGGTTCTGATGATCATGTTACCAATAACAATGTACTGTGAACCCGTTTGATGTCAGAGATAACGGCTGATAAGTGCCGAGGACACTTGTAGTTTAAATGTAGACGTATCGTGTTTCATTCCTGCACTTAAATAAATTAATTTAAACTTAAGCTCACAGCTCCTTTAGATTCAGGTGTATAGTAAGTCACAGCAGTGATGTCTCTAGGTCATTACTGCACAATGCTGTTTTTAATGTTTTTATGGTTAAATATGATTTGTGATTGTGTGAGAGAAAAAATTATTTTATTTTAATTAATTAATTAATTTAATTATTTTATTATTTCGTGTTTAACCTTAAAATTAGTTACAACTCCCAGATGTGCTCACAATCAACCTACTGGTTTACATTTCGACCCTGTACTACAAGCAGTATTTGGTCAAATATTTGATTGAAAGTGATACAAGCAGATACTTTGCAGTAGTCCACTTGCGGTCTTCGGGTGCAGGTGTTTTAGGGGAGTTCACAGAGCCGTACAAGTAGATACAGAAAGTGTTTTCAAGTAGGGCAGCAACCTGTTATTTTCCTCATCGATTAATCTGCATTTTGTTTACAGGGATAGCTGAATGACTGAATAACTGAGTCCAAAGTGCCATCTTCAAACCCTGAAGTAAAAAACCCAAATCTTTTCATTTACGCTCAGGAATGAAAAAGAAAAGCAGCTAATTATGGCAGCTTTTTTTCAAGCGTAAATGTAGACACACGAAAGTTTAAATCCAGAGTCGGTATATGTCTGAAAATTGGCCCAATGTAAATATGAGCAGATAAAACACACATTACAGGAAAAAAACAACATCAAGTCACTCAATGAGGCGTTGGCGAGGCCCTCTCTGAGTTTCTGAAACTATACTGATGGACATCATTCCTCCAATAAAAAATGTCCTCTGTTTCCATGTTACGACACTGGAACTTCTACCTTCAATACAATATCTTGAAAAATATCCCTATTCGTCACCAAGCTTGACACCACAGGGAAAATTGAGTATATACATTTTGGATTTTTAAGCAAATATAAATAGAACAGATCTTGTTGACTGTGACTTAAAATAACAATAACAAGTTAATTTACCTCTAGAGTTGGTGGGTCTTGCTGACAAATCAATACTGCAAATCATCAGTGTTGAGACTGTTTCAAATACTCAGAATCAACATTCATGTGATCCGCTCATCATTCATTACGATTCCCACCATATGTGAACATGTGAACGTGAAACGTTTTTTATGTGATTCACATGAAGGAGTGGTTCACGGTCTACGAACAGTACCGGCGAACCAACTGTGTCGTGTCTGACCTCATCATGGGGAACGAGTACGTCTTCAGAGTCTACTCCATCAACCTGGTGGGCCTCAGCCAGGACCCCTGCAACACTAAAGACAGCGCTTACATCCAGAAAACAGGTGGGCTCTGACAGCACAGAGTGTGTAATACAGTACAATGCAGCAATGATTCTGATTCTGTCTGTCTGTCTGTCTCAGGTATTGTGTACAAGCCACCCAGCCACAAGGACCATGACTTCTCAGAGGCTCCCAAGTTCACACATCCTCTGGTGAACCGCTCCATCATAGCCGGATACAACGCCACCCTTAGCTGCTCCGTCAGAGGAATACCAAAGGTGAGTAGGGTCCTTACATGGAAGATGTGCATGAAGAGATGTTTGTCATCCAGTTCACAGAAAACTGTGTAGCTTGTCCTCGAGCTTTCAACTGTATCACAGTAGCCGGTACAAGGCTGGAGCACTTTAAGGACTTATTTTAGTCAGTGGTGGCTCAGTACACTCAAAAATAAGAATTCAGTCATTATCTCGTCACCCACCCCATGTTGATGGAAAGTTGGGTAAAATTTTGTCATCCGGAAAAACATTTCTAGAGCCTCAAGACAAAACAACTTTGCAGCATTCTCCTAAACAACTTAAGTAGATGTGGACTTTAAAAAAAAAAATACGCTTAGTCCTGTCTGTCGTGGGAGACTTGCTAACCCAAGTCACTGAAAGCCCTGAAACACAAAATTGATTTGGATAGACATTATTTATGCCAACGTTGTGGTGTGGCGTTTGAGCGTTTACACCCACCTCAGCTGGCATATGTGCTGATATGCTTTTAGCTACGCAGCTACAGTGAAGATTTTGGCTTAAAAATGGAGGAGTAAAAAATGTCTTTTCAAAACTTCAGGATCTTTAGGCTTCTGGAGACCTGGATTAGAGTGAACAAGCTTAATGTGTCCTTTTTATTATTTTCCACTGTCTTTTTCAAGTCACCCAATCTCCTCCATCCACTTTAGTTGTTCAGGAGAATCCTGCAACACTGTTTTGCTGTGAAGCTCAAGAAATATTTTGTGCGCCAAGAAACTTTGCGTGACTTTCCATCAGCATGAGGGTGAGCGAGTAGTTTGGGTGAACTGTTCCTTTAAGCATTAACTTCACTCTTGACTTTGGGGGAAAAAAAAAAAAAAAAATCCAAACTCAAGGGCCACTTGCTGGCTTTTTCCAGAGCTTTTAAACAGTAAAGTTGAGAAACAAGAATAAGCTTCAGCGCTTAAATGTTTCTATTATTCAAAAATACAAAATAACTGAGTAAAATACATTGACAAAGAATAAAACCAAAGGAAAAATACCTTCAAACTAATAGAAAAATATACCTGCAACCCTCTTAGACACATGCACACACAAACACACACATACACCCCTGCCCTCCTTCTCAAGCAGACATTAGGGGATTCGTAGCAGCAATAAACGCTCTGTCCTCAGTGAAACAGTATCCATCCACTTCAATCCAGTGATTATTGTTGTTAGAGGAGGAGCAGGACTAACTGTGCAGTGGTGACAGTGAACATCACCTGACATGATGTAACCCTTTGTCCTGCCTCGTTAGCCCAAAGTGACCTGGTACAAGAACAAGATGGACATCTCTAACGAAGCCAAGTACCGGATGCTCAGCAAGCAGGGCGTCCTGACGCTGGAGATCCGCAAGCCCTGTCTGTTCGACGGAGGAGTGTATACATGCAAAGCGGTGAATGACAGCGGCGAAGACATAGTGGAGTGTAAACTGGAGGTTCGCCGTAAGTATCCAGCTGGACGGCACAGGGACAAACACATACGGCACGTGACCCACTCCTGTATCCTCTTTCAGTAGTACCAAGGGTTGGGTCTTCATCTTTTAAAAAAAATGAATCTACTTAAATATTACATCACAGTGTTTATAGCAACAACAAACACAAACACTGAAACCTAACATGACGTGGTCAGAATTACAACCCCAGCATTGTTTACGCGAATCTATGGACACATTCTGAAGGTTTAAATAGATCTTAAAGCCGTGATCCATCCACCCTACCTGAATGGGCGTCTCCCTCCTTCTTTTAAGTCTCACCCTTCACTTGATGTTTTGTCCTGTCAAGCTCTAAACAACCTGTGATCCTGAGGTTAGAACCAACCCCACCCCGCACTGTGATAAGTGCTTCAGGAGGATTTGGCAAATCATCTACGCTTAAAGACAATTATCTGACGTAGATGTTCAACGCTTCTTCACGTTAACTTTACTTCCTTACTTTACATTTAGTAAAAGAAGTATAAATAATAATAATAATAATAATAATAATAATAATAATAATAATAATAATAATAATAATAATAATAATAATAATAATAATACAATATGACACTAAAAACAATAAAATATGATATGTATTATTAATGGAGCACGTGACAAGATTCCCCTCAACTTTCCTCAACTCACTCAAATGGGCTGCCAGCAAATCCACGGTTTTCCTATGGTATTGTATCATCTCTCTTGCGCCATGCGTTGCATATTTATTTTTTAAACATAATATTTATATTGAAAGACAATTAATAACTACATACGATGACCAGTTATGCATGCAGCCCAGTTCCACACTGTTTTGCCAAGGCGTTTTTTGGAAGCAGCTGCACATTTGGCGTCAAGTTTCAGGAAGAAATTGTAAAAAACTACATTTGCTGCTCCGCAACAAAATGGTGGACAGAGTTAACACATAGCTGGTGAACAGAGTGGAGCTGGTGGAGACCAAAAATGGAGCTAAAAGGGAGTGACCATTGCTCTGTGTTCGCTGGACGTTTAAATATTTCTGTCCTTGTTGACCAATTTAACACATTAAAGTGTGTTTAGAGGTCATGGTCACTACTGCATACGTGAAAAAAGACTTATAGAGTTTTTTGTGGTTCCAGAGGAAGTTGAGATACCCTAAAAAAAATATATTATATCAGTTTTGTGTTGTGGTTACAGATACCCCCAAGTGGACAAAACAATCTGACATTACAATTTTAAGTAAAAGTTGAATAGAATGTAGTTTGTATTTGTTTTTGCTTTTTTTTTTTTTTAATTTGTGTAAAAAATGTAACTTTACATCTTAATTTCTGTCCATGTCTTGTAGCTCAAGTTGCTAAAGAGGAAAAGAAAGAGGCAAAGAAGCGAGAGGACTGAGCTGCTCACTGAAGAAGACGGGATCGATTTGTCTCCATCACCTCCTGCATGTTGGCTGTTTTGTGTCCTGAGAAAATCCTCATTTGCTTCACAAACTGTTTAGCCCACAATCTTTTTTTTTCTTTTTTTTTTTCTTTTGATTATTGTCCTACTTTTCTTCTGAAACCATCTTGCATCTGCTCTTCCTCACTGTCATGTTTCATGGTTCACCATGTGTGCCACCGGATTACTGGTCACTTGAAGTGACGGGAGCTCAAGTGTGAAGTCAAGTATTTATGTTTTATTTGATAAGTAACACTATTCTGTACTCGTTTCCAAGAGTCAAAGAAAGTAGCAGTGTTCATGAGATTAATTTATGATTTGTCACCTGACTTATTTCAGCTGATGACGGAATGGATTACGATGTTTTGGTTTGTTTGTGTGCATCCAAAGGTCAATAAAAATTCTTCAAAAACACATGAGTGGACGATATCATTCAGTCACAGTAGAGATTAAGTAAGAGAGACCCAATCCTTAAACTCCCAACATGTCCCACAGAAAACGTCACAAGCATACCACTGATACTCAGAAGTCCAGCAGAATGGACAAGAGTTGTCAGAGGGCTTAGTTTTATTGTAACAAAGCCTTGCTAAAACCAGTGGTGTGAGGCATGTGCCTAATGTGCACGCCACAGAGGGATGTATGCGAGGGGCTGGAATAGCTGAGATGTCCTTATACCGCTGAGGACAAGTGTCAGTGAAGTGGAACACATGGTGCGGTCCGTCGAGCAGGAGCCGCTGTAACATCACTCCACAGTTATTCCTTTGATGCCTTCAATGTAAATATTTCCTGTGCCCTCTCAACGTACAGCTGCAAAAGATCCAGCGAGGCTCACGCGTGTCCCCCAGCGGCTACTAACGCACATGACGAATGTCTTACAGCGCCTCCATCTCTGCCAGGTGTTTTGACATGGGTTTTCACCAACATCCACAAATTACATGCGAAACGGCTGCACAGCTCAAAGCTACACAGGACAGATAAGATGTCGTGTCTGTTTCTTTGTGCAATCACGGAGGTTATTTTTCACTCATCGCAGCGTTACAGATCGGCGCTCGAGTGACGGGAGCCAGCAGCGTGGACAACGTGACTCATGGCTGAGGGTGAATGGAAAACTCTGATTCCCTCAAAATGTTCTTATACATCCTAACAGAAGAGAGAGGAAATAAAATACCACCGCTTGGAAACAGTCTCCAAGTAAAAGCCATCTGCTTTCACTTAACTCAAGGAACCAAAGCAACAATATAGAAAAGTTGTTACGAGTTAAACACGAGCAGTCAAAATGTAAGGCCTACCAGAGTCCAGGGTTTGGCATCAGCATCTACTTTAAGTGAAACTCTCACCAAAATGCAACCTAGGCTTTTTTTGTGAATGTGTCCAAAGCAAACCTTCGTATAAAAGCAAAATTATGATGAAAGACGCACTTTTAAGATTTACCATATTTTCATTTTCGGGTCAAACTCATTTTCAATGAGAATGCAACGGGCACTTTAGCAATAGCATCAAAATCGCTATTTTTAAAACACTAAGAAGGCTTGACACAACATGAAACTTTGCTTGTAGTATCACCACGGTCTCTACACGTGAACACGAGCATTGAGAACATTGCATTGAACACTGAGTTCACTAAAAAGAAAGTTTTTGAACATCTTATGTTAGCAGTTGCTTGTTCCGATCGTTGCCATCCTGCCAGCCAGAAGTATTGATCTACAAATGTGACGTAATGTGAGAGTTACACTATGCTTTTACACCTTTTACACAAAGGATTGACTTGGGTACATTCACAAAAAATGCAGAGGTTGCATTTTGGCAAGAGTTTTGCTTTAAATTACCAGCAACTTACCAGCAAATGACCAGTGCTTGGTTACTTTCAGCAAATTAACATCAGCATGCTAACATGCTAACAGGGACAATGCTAACATGCGGATGTTCAGGTATGCAGTTCATGTTTACCATCTCAGAGGCTTTTTACACAACAATGGGTTTTACGCTACAGCAGCAAACTTTTCTGCGTTTTGACCACACCAAGATAACAAGAAACATGGTGCTGCATTGTGCTGCAGACTGAGTTTATAAACTATCCTCCAAGAGTGTCTATTTCCTGCACCATTACTGTGATGTGATGAGTCACTGCAGAAGAAGAAGGCATTCATACACAGGTGTGTCGTGTCATTCTGTGGCGTTTAATTGCAAAGTTACACCAACACCTGCTGGCCTGGAACGCATACTGCAAGTTTTTTTAATTGTTTTTTTTTTTTCACGGATCGGTGCGAACAAAGATTGTTTTCACAGCCTTGTTGTATGAATGCTGGAGATTTTGAAAACACAAGGGAAAAACTCTTTCCCTAGTTTTTCCCCCCAAAATGTTGCCAGGTCAATCGGGCCTTAGTTTAACTTGTTAGCAAGCTAACATCAGCTGATTAGCACTCAACACAAAATATAGCTAAAACAGACAAAAACAAAAAATGTTAGCTATTTAATCGTCAACCAAAATATATGATCTAATGACAGCCCTGGATTGAAGTTATAGGGATAAAGGAAGTTCTTTCAGTTCTTCCCACAGGGGTTGTGAATGTGTGTGCCAAATTTCCTGGCAACCCATTGTTAGTTAATTAATTAATGGTTTCACCCAAAACTTCCAAAATTGAACTTATCGTTTCTGCTAAAAGAAAGTCATCAAGGTCTTTTACATCGTCTGAGAAACACGAAGGTCTGTAGCATTTAAAAAAATAAAAAATAAAAAGAAATTAGCAAATGAGATATTTTAAAGTATAGATGTATATTTTGACCTCATGGTGGCGCTGAGGGGAAAGTAAAGGGATAACCAAGGTTTGATGATTTAACCCCTGAGGAACATGAATGTCTACAGAAAATGTCAAGGCTGTCCGTCTAAGTGTTCATCAGATATTTAGGTGGGATCAATGTAGCGGAGCAACCAACCAACAATGTTAACTGTTGAGCTTGGAAACGTCTTTTTGGGACATTTAGTTATCTTAACTACCAACCAAATTAATATGATTTCCTCATTAGTTTGCTGGACTCCTTGAAGGCTCTCAGTTTGGAGTATATGTCACATGTTTTGGTATGAATAATGATAAGTCGGCGTTGAGTTGAAGAACTCTGCGTGGACTAGAAAATGTAGGATTACAGTCAATATTTCCACTTTAAGAGGATCTACCTTTCTATGATACAATACAATGAACAGATTCCTCTAGATTATCTTAAGTCGCAAAAATCTATGCAGCAACACGAAAATGCAAAGATTCTTTAGTGGGATGGATGTGATATGACAATGAGGTAAAGTCATTTCAGATAAACGATAAGCTATCTAATGCAGTCGACTGCAATGTTTCGTTTTTAACACAAAGGTAATTAGCAGAGTTTGTGTGGTTTTCCAATTTTATTCATTCACAATTGATAGAATTAATTGTCTACTTGAACAGAAGAAATAAAAACAACTTTGGGAGATCTCACATGAAAAACTACAAACAAGATTTAATTTGAACTGAAAATTAAGTGAGATTCTGTTTTATAATCTGAATCATTTCTGCGTGTTTGTACCTATATGAGATAAAAACAAACATTTCATAGTTTATAGTTTGATTAAAAAAAAAAAAAAAAAATCACAGTATACAGTACATAAGATTCCTCCCACAATTTGCGCTTATCTAAAATTATGATGTACAACCAAAAAAAAAAGAATAACAAATAAAAACAAACTTTTCTTTTACAAAGCACTGCTGGTAGCCACTACAGTTGAGGAGGTAGCTTCCTTAGTTAGCATCCCATTTTTGATTACTTGTTTTCAAATAATTTACATACAAATACAAAAACAAAACAAAAAAAAACAGAAACCAAACTACTTAAGGACTTTTGTACATTTTCACCAGATGGGACATCAGACATCTCAGACAATCAACGGACATTTTGGTTGGTGCAAGTATTGACACACCCAGTCAAGACAACGCCTGCATGAATACAGATAATAAAACCCAAAAGATTAAAATTAAATGGTGCATTACGAGGACACGAGAATGTCTCGCTGGTGGAAGGAAACGTTTCTCTACATCGCCTAAATTCCTGAGCACTCACATGACGTGCACTTGTGGATACATGCTCCGAGGGTGTATCCACCTTTACTGTGTGCAGTCACGCTCCAGCACACCAAACATCAGTCAATCCCTCGTCACACAGTCTCACTCAGGTCAGCTCTCGGGGGGGGAAGAGATCTGCATTATGTCCTTTACAATACAATAATGCTCTTCTGATGAGCTGTAAAATAAAACAGGGTTATACAGGAGACAGCAGAAGTAAAGAGAGCAGAAGAGCAACTTGTTTGAGTCACTCTGGAGGCAGTGAATTAAAGATAATTCTTATTATTTCAAATCATAGGCCTTATTCTACTGCTTTCATGCCGATTTATTCTGGTTACAATTTGGACAATTAGTTCACTGTAGAGCTCCAAGAACCTTGACAGGTACACAGACTGCCCACATAGCACACAAACACCAAAAACTGCATATACTTGTCTTTAAATATCTGTGGTTGAATAACGATCACCCACATTTCCATTATAATGCTCCGTTTCATACTTTTTGGCTCCGCGTGTACTTTTACTTGTTGACTCAGCTGGCTGCCAGTCTTGTGCTGCCTTCACATTTAAATTGGAAGAAGTGGAAGAGTGGGATTACATTCACGTGTTTGACTTGGAAGGCTTTCATGTGTTTAACTTGTTGCTTACGAGCCAGATTGTGTTTAAAATCAACCAGAATCGTACGTCAGCCATTACTCTTCTCATAAGATCAACTGGCATGAGTACAGTTGGTTTCCTGTTTTGGCTTTCCTGATAAGAATCGAACCAAATTATGTTATTATTAATATCATTATTATCATTACAGCAATTATATTCCTTACAACTACAGTTATTATCTACAATTTGTGGGGCGAAATGAAACCAAAGCCTCGTGCCCAGTTAGATAAGATTAACGATCCAACTTTATCTGTATGCTAATTATGAAGCTACAGTTAACTACAGCAGTTAACTTAGCTTAGCATCAAGTCTGAGCCCCATGGGAAACAGTCCGACAGTCCAAAAGTGACTTAATCCACCCACCAGCACATCTAAAGCTCACTGATCACCACATGATATCTCGTTTGTTTAATCCTTCAGGTTTTGAATAGATTAAACAGGTTAGCTGTTTCCCTCCTCCTCCAGTCTGTTTGCTAATCTCAGACAACGAGCAGCTGTCTGTAGCTTCACACTAAGTATACAGAGTTAAGTGCAAGTGAGCTTCAAGAACATTTAAGCACATTTCAGAAAATATCAAACAATTCCTTTGTACTTTTTGATGTGATGACTGGAATTAATACTTTTAATCACAGGATACTCTAATTTAAAACAGATTACACCAAACAAAAACACGTTGTGTTCAACAGAGCAATGAGCCAACAATTGTTCTGTCAGCCAAAAAAAAGTTTTCTGTTTGTTGGGTTTGATTTGTCTCTTGGCCCTCTGACAAACGGAACATTGCAGCTCTGCGGTTAGGAAATAAAAAGTTGGATCCTAATCACACAGCCCGATGGCAAAAACTCAAAAAATAAGGCCTAGATTTAAAATAACTGGAATAATTCTCCAGACTAATGAAAATAATGACCTAAACCAGTGTGGTCTTTATGAAAATTTAAACTTAGAGAGTTGCTGTTGTTTTGGTGAATGCTTAGTTTATATTGTTATCATTCAAAGGCCACTGTTCGTACACCTGAAATCATCTCCACCCGGACACTTCTGCTGCTCAAACAATAAATAACAATGTTTCACCACCACCAAGCATAGTTGTTGCTAAAACAGTGATATCTGCTACTTTTATCACATTTTTTGTCTTAGTGACTTAAAGCAAAGAAGTGTTTATTATATACGGCAATTTACTTATACCATTCTCACGCCGGTGGATTACGGTCACAGACAAGTGGGGGCAGAAGTTATTGCTGACGTTACATTATTCCCCCCTGATGGGTGAGGACCACCTGGAAGTTACATTCACACAGAAAAGTCTAGGCTGATTATTACATTTGCTACATTTATGTAAAAAAAAGAAACAAAAAAATCAAAGTATAAAATCAACAGTTGCAGTGAAGAAGTTTTTAAAAAAGGACAACATGTCTAACAATTTAAAATGAAAAAAGCTTATAAGTACAGGTGAAACAGAGAAATCGCAAATTCTTTGACTGCAACATCCTGAAATCAAACTGAAAGCAAGAGGCAGGCACTGGTGGCAAGATTTTCCTTTGCGAGATCCTTTGTCGACCAGTTTGTGACACGATGTGCTCAGTTCAGCTCACTTGGAAATGTTGTCTAAGTTCAAAAAGCATTCCAAGTTCCCTTTAAATGATTGGTTGCATCTCTGTTTACTCAGTAATTACAAATATAAGTGCTCGCTGAATAGTCTTTTAGTAGGGTAGTTGGCACATGTTCTCGTTTGATATAAAAATGTTTTCTTGTAGCATCTAAATTCACATGACAGAGATCTGTGCATAAAGACGTACTGGCACTCTGAAGCGTCCTTAGTCCTTGACTCGAGGTATGTTGTATGAGTAGTGTACCAGAGGAAGGCCTCTGCTCTGACAGAAGCAGGCCCTGCCACAGGCCTGAACCTGGTCTGAGCTGTCCGACACAAATGAGTCCCCCTCATCTGCATACTCGGACTGAGCAGAGGGCGTGCCACTGTCTGCCCAAAACCCATCGGTGCGCTGGCAGACTGCAGCTCCCGCCAGGAGGGTGGGACAGCTATGAGACTTCACCAAGTGTCTACAGACTGTGGAGGACGAGGGAGAAGAGCAGGTCCTGGCATGCAGTGCAGCCTCACACTGCTCGCAAACAACTGTCTCTCCACAGAGCTGCGAGTAAACCCCACAGTCAAAGCCCACATGGGTGGAGGAGCCTCCATCCGTGAGCTCCGACCCTCCGCCTCCATCGTCCTCATGACTTTCCGTACCAGTCTTCACCTCCCTGCTCAAACCTCCACGGCCGCGCAGTCTCAGCCAGTCCTCTCTGAAGGCCGGGCTGAAGAAGACGTACAGCACTGGGTTCAGGCACGCAGGCAGCGGGAAAAAAATAAGGGTGACAGACTTGGCGATCTCCGGGCCGCCAGCTGTAGAGCCAGTCAAGAGAGGGGCGAAGGAGAAGGCGGCAACGGGGCAGAAGAAGATGCAGTTGGTAAAGATGAGCCAGGCTACATGTCTTAGAGCACCCGTCTGCTCTGGATCTGCCAGCTCCACCCTGCCCAGGTGGCAGTACAGCTGGGTGTAGACAGCTGCAGTGAATAGGTAGGCCAGCGCGTTCAGCAGCACCAGAATGACTGTAACACTCAGAGCTGGACTCTCACCACCAGCAAAAGGCAGGCAGAGCGGAGAGGCCGACTGGTCACTGGATGTAAGGAGAGGCAGGCAGGCTCCAGCAGCAGCCAGCAGCCCCAGTAGTCCTGCAGCCAGGCTGAAGCGCCGATCTCCCCTCCAGCACCCGCGGTAGCTGCCGCCATTCCTCCTTGGCGACATCATAACCTTCCCGAGAATCGTCCGCACAGCCACACTGCGCTCCACGGCCGCCAGTGACAGTAACAAGACAGCCCACTCTGATGAAAAGACGGCCAGAGCTCCAGTGATTTGACAGCCAGGCCCCATCTCCCACCACACGCCGAACTCAGCGAAGGAGCCCCAAGTAGCAACATCAAGCACAGTCAGCACGCCGACATACAGGCCTGTGAGCAGGTTGGCCAGGGCCAGCAGCCCCATCAGCAGCCTGGCTGGAGAGAGTGCCGGGGTGAAGGAGTGCGAGTGGCCTGCAGCTTGGTGTGTAGGGGAGAAGGTGGCCACGAGCACCAAGCTGTTAAAGACCAGCGACACCAGGCAGATGAACCAGACTGTGAGACGGATCATCCAGTTACCCAACAAGTGCTCACAAGGCTTGAAGGCTCCTGAAGGCAGAAACGCTTCATTTAGTGATTTGGTTTTTAGATGTTTTCAAGCTCTTTAACACTTTAACACTGGTCAAAGTAAACAGACACATAATGAAAGATGTCAACAGCTGTTTAATGCTTACCTGGTGAAGGAGAGCAATGCATAATCATTGAGATTCTTTCCACATCCTCCCCACCTGAAAATTAATAATGTGAAATCAATCAAGTTGTCATATGTATACAGTCATCAGTAACTGTCCAAGGCTTTTATTTGACTTAAATTTGAGTATCAATGACAGGTTGCCAATTCTTCATTATCTGCCTTTAAACAGAAATTTTATGTAAATACCATAAACAGTAATTTATATACAAAAAACTTGCAGAGAGGAAACTGTACTACAATTTGAATATAAAAGTGTGGTTAATTATTTTTTTCTTAAATGCACATTTCTTTGAAATATGATGTTTCATGAAAAGTAAAGTTAGTTGTTTAGTTCAAGTTATTTCAACTGTCAACAGTTACAACAAAGCATGCAGGCTAATCCTAAAGTGACTTAAATTATTAACTATTACATCTGCTGTGGGAATAAAAAAAAAAACTTTTTGTTGCCATTACACATATAAAACAACAAAAAATGTTGAGCTAACATGTCAGCTGTTCAAAGAATAAAGGCTGGCCGCAGAATTCCCACCTGTAGATTTCTTTATGTCACTTTCCTCAGAAGAACTCGTCATTGAGTCACATCCAACAAATGCACAGCACTGGTAGGCGTACGGGACCGAAATGGACCTACAAACAAACAACAATCGTTTAAAACGGCTGTGAACATCCTGTTGAGGTTCTCTGTTAATAATAATACAGATGCGCCAGATTCTCAATACCGTACTGGGAGAAGTATAAATAATGTGTTTGTCTGCAAATATTTGGCCCTAACATTTGGATGTTTCCATAGTGTCCACAATTGAAGAGAAAACAGATTCAGCTGGATTTCTCATTAAACGGGGGAGAAGAGGTGGAGTTTGTTTCTGTTTTTCTGTCACACACATGAAATCACAGCAGACAGAGAATGACATGTACACTTTAAGTTCTCTACAGGATTGGTCAGGTTTATTAATAAAACTGCTTGGTTTTAGGTTATGTAACACGGCATCTCCATTTTGGACTGCTTGACCTCTTTGGGTTACAGCAAGTGTGTTTTCAATGCAAAAACCTGCACACTCAGACATTGTTATGATCAAGAGAAACTTCCCTGTAAAGTATCTTTCTGTGATGAATACAGGTATTTATGTAAAATATATAAAGACATTTAGGGCTAGTAAAGACTTTTAATGTAAAATATGTAAGGTTAGATGTTTTCCTACTTTTTAGTATGGAGCTGACTAAATAGGGAGGGAGAACGAGGTGGAGGATCACAAGCAAGAGTGTCCCCAGCCGGAATCAAACCCGAGACGCTGCAGTTGCCAGTACCCACAAAACCAGCCAATGTTAAATGTTTCGACCTTCTCTCCTCAACAGACGTTCTTTCCCACCTGAGTTTGGGCAGATTTTTTGCAGTCAGCACATTTTTCATCTGCGGGTTCCCTGAGAGCTTCAGCTGACTGAGCGCGCTCAGTCCAGTCGTTGGAATCACAGTCAGAGAGTTCATACTCAGATCTCTGCAAACAGTGAGAGATTCAGTACAAAACAGTCAAACCAAATAATGACACGTAACTGGCCTTCTGTACTCAATCATGATGGGTGGTGCTATCATACTCACAGGTTGGTGAGTGCGGTGACAGTGAGGAAAGCATCTCTGTGGATGACTCTAATTTCATTTCTACTCAAGTCTCTGTGGAAAATCACAACAAAATGTCCGCACAATACAGAAAATAAACATCAGTTTTTACTGCATCCACTGTGTGTGACAGAGTGTGTGTGACTAAATGTGTTTTACTGAGTATGTGTGACAACTAAACAATGGGAATGTGTTGACTCTGCATTTACACCCAAGTCAATTGACTCCGCAGCAGACCCGGGTTTTTATCACCTCAGCTCAGCTTTGATCTAAAGGTAAAACCTGGGTGAACAAGCTAAATTCCGCGGCACGAAGGGGCGCAGTTTCAGCATCCAGTGGTTGTGCATAAATCTGGAAGGAATTTGGGTTGCGTCTATCCAAGTATGTTTTATTACCAGATATAGCGTTGGAGGCATAGCAATGTTTGTTCCTGTGAAAGCTTCTGGTGTGGTGTTGAAGCCAAAAAGCTTGACTTCCCAGCCATGAAAATACCTGGTTCTCCACCCAAGCAGGCTAACTTCTGGTTTAGTGCCTGCCTTACTTGAAGGTGATAAAATAAATTTATCATACGATCTTCTAGACTTTCGAAATGTTGTTGGACCGAATGGCTTAAATTGTGAAATAAGTCATTGCACGGGGGCTCTGATGCTCAAAAGATTTTATCCACCATTTTACAGCTACATCTTTCACAATGGGTCTATTGTTGTTTTCTCTTCTGTTACAAACGTTTCTGGCACATCAGTCACATATGTAAGTGGAGTATAATGTAAAGTTTCAGTTAAAAATTACAGATGGGCTGCCTTGCCTGCAGGAAGTGGGAATGGGGTCAATACACGTTTAAAAAACCTGTGTCGACTTGCTAATTTTGGTGGAAAATGCAGTATGAGCGTGTGTGACTGATAGTATGTGTGTAACTGAGTGGACTTACAGTAAACGGAGAGCAGAGAGACCTTGGAAAGTGTCCCTATCAATGTGCTGAATATGGTTGTGCTGAAAGCTTCTGTCGATTTGAAACAAGAAATTACAGGTTATAAACAAGCAAATAATCAGCTTCATTAGCAATGTTGTTGTTACTTATAACACTATTAGCTCTGTCAAGGATGTTCTATTTTTATTTCACTTGTGTCTGTACTTTGGTTGGTTTGTCAGCAGCATTACACAAAAATTATTGAACAGATTTTCACAAAACTTGGCTGGAGGATGGTTCTCAGCCCAGAATAGATCCGATTAACTTTTGGTGTGCCTGTGGTTGAACTGCTGGGCCTTTGTGGAGGTATGTGCTCTACTGAATGCCATCATTATGTGTTGTTGTTACATTGTAAGCTCCAGTTATCAAGATAGGATCCATTTTTTAAGCTTTACCATCGTTATTTGCAGTGATTCAAGTGACTTGTACGACTTGTAAATTCAACACTCACATCTCCTGCAGCTGGACACATCCCTGCAGGACCGGTAACTCCTTGATCTCATTGTAGGACAGGTCTCTGATGGAGGAAAATGAACAGCAACAATTAGATGGTGATATCAAAAGAAGCCTCACTGGTCAATAAACAATTACTTTATTACTCAGCTTATACAGTTTTTTAATTTAATTTTTAGCACAAAGGTGGCTCTAAATTCTGTCTGTGACAGTGTTAAAACCATAAACTGCCCATCAGGCTACACTGAAATACTTTTTACTGTCCTGCTAAGATGCTAACATTCTTAAATCTCAGGAAGGTGATATCAGATTAAGATGTGTTAAAATACGTTTTAAGTAGACAGCTGAAGATAACAGGAAAGGAAAAGTCTCCTACAGTGTTCGAAGCAACTTTAGATCCTCACAAAGATCAGCAGGGATGGACGATATCTTGGTTCCTGACAGTGTCCTGGAAATTAAAAACCAAATCAGTCACTTCTGAGACACACAAAAACACAAGCAGGAACACATGCGGCATCAAAGTTCACTCACAGACTCTCAAGGTTATTAGTCCACGTGAGGATGGGGAAGTCCTGCATCATGCTGGCCCCTCGCAACATCCTGAAACACACATGGTGACAAATAGTAAGATCTTAAACATCGAGGTGTGAGTTAGATGAAACAAGCAAACTTCAATGGCTTTTGTGTCAACAGGACTTACAGTGAATGCAGGTCAGACAGGTTCTGGAAAGCTGAAGCACCCACGAATGACAGGGGGTTGTCATAGAGATGTCTAAGCAGACGGGGGGGTTTCAAAAAGATTTACTTTGCAAGAATGGCACCATCTTCTGGACATTCAACTACTGAAGCCTAACTCTCCTATCAGCTAATACAGTATGTGTGCTTCTCAGAGAGCATGTTGTAAACTGCACACACTACAAATTTGAGTTATTAGTGTGCTAGGTCTATTTGTAAGTAGTGTCTAGTGGTAAATCAGAGAGGGAGTTTGACCTTACATGGTTCGCAGCAGGGGGTTGTTATGGAAGGCCCCTTCAGGTATGGAAGCAATATCGTTGCTGTGAAACCCACTGCAGGGAGAAGGTCAAAGAGGAAAGGGCGGAAAACACTTTGTTCAATGTGAAACTTGACATAGGAGTATTTTAGGCAGACAGATTCAAAACCACCATTGTTCAGATGGCCATTATAAAGCTGCAAGTGGCGACTATAAACCTTTACAGTAAAATGTTTTATTAACTGTTTAAAAACCTGAAAAAGAAATGATACAAAAGACAGCTCAACCACATCAGGCACAAATAAAAGACATTAACTCTCACTGTCTGCCACAGAAAAAAAAAAGATCTGTCAATTGATTTGAAATAATTCTTCATTACATAATTAACATGTTCATCAGGAGGACTGGGAAGCATGACTTGTGTTTGTTTTTGGCTTTCAAAACAAATCTCACAAATGTTGAAAATTGTTGCAAAAGACTTCAGCAAATGTAGTTTTGTTTAATCATCACATTACACTTCATTACATATGTCAGAAAAACAATAATTTAATAATAAAACTGTTATTATATGAAACAGCTCCCCTTAAAACCTGTATGTGTCCGTATGAAGTTTTTAACCACTCAAGATTTTTATTTCAACAATTCACTGACACTCACAAAGACTGATAGTAGGTTAAAATAGCTTTGCTACTTGGCACGTGTGCTCAAGTTGTCTCTTGTTTAGTTCACAGCTACTTTGTCAGATATTTATCAGGTCCCTGACTTTTATGTCAGTACAAACTATTACTTTCATGGAGGAGAAATATTACAATATACTCACAGTTCTTTCAGTTTAGGCAGGGCCTCTATTGCTTTAGGAAATACCATCAGGTTGTTGAAGTTAAGATCTCTAGAATGAGACAGGAAGACACCGGAATTCAAGCTCACTAATTAATCAAAAATTCAAACATAAAAGTAGACGATTAAGCATTACTAGTAGGAGTGTTGAAGTATTTGGTTCTCTCTGTGACTGCTCTCAACACCAAATTACACATACCAAAAACTAGGGAGACAAAATAACTAAATCCTAAAAACTGATCCTTGGTTCGATTAGTTTATAGAATCAGGCCCTTTTCAAAAAAAGAAAAACAAAACACATACCGATACTCTAAAATACTAAAACTTATCTTTCAGCTACATGCAACTAAACCACAGGGCTAGTGCTTGACTTAAAAAAAAAAAAAAATTCGAAGTCTATCTATGAAATGTCAAAACTAGAAATATTATTCTTCATGCTTCATTCTCAATGCTCTTTCTGTTTTCTGAATTTATAGCTAATCACCAAAATGCATTCAATTTTAAATGACATGAAACAGAGAAAAGTAGCAAATCCACACATTTGAACAACAGAAAAAGGTGCATGTTTGTTTGGTTTTTTTGCATAATTAATGTCATAAATGATGCATTTTCATTTAACCGACTAATTGCCAAACAGTTGTCCGTTCAGGACAAGCAAATAAAAAGCAGACCAGCAGACATTTAAAATGTCAGCACTGAAAGCAAAACAGGGTTAGGTTATATGCTTTGGTTTGAAAGAACATGATGGATGCTTCACAGATACTGCTGCATTTGAACTTCACTATTTTGTTCATTTTATAGATGTAAAGCGTGCATCTAATTCCTTAACAAACTTCCAGAACACAACAGAACAGATCCATTGGAAACACTACAGAAATGCTGTAACCAAGAACTGCATCACTGCATTTACTTGTTCATAGCAATGTGTCCCCTTTGCTGTGTTATTACACAAGAAGAAGTAAACACTGGGTCTGCCTGAGTACCAGCAGTGTGTCCCCTTTGCTGTGTTATTACACAAGAAGAAGTAAACACTGGGTCTGCCTGAGTACCAGCTGATACTTCATTCTTAATGCATTATACTGAGATTTAAAAACAAAAACAGGACAGAATCAGGATATCCCTGGTCTCCTGTGAATGTCTGTGTGTTTTACCGTAGCTGTTTGCCATTAGGTAAGGCTGTCACTGAAAGATTTTTCATGGCTGTGTGGCAGGAGGAAGTGAACAGTGGGAGGGCAGATATGATAAGCATCATGTACTTTGCTCTATTTATCCTAGAGCAATTAAAGGAGGAAGTGGACACAATGATGTCTGGAGGACTGGAGCAGGGGTGGGTGGGGGAGCTGTTAGCACACACAAACACCAGCGAACTCACACACGTCAATTACTGTATAACTGCGCACTTACAGAGTCTCCAGGTTCACCAGCCCAGCAAAACAGTTGTCTCCTATCTCCTTAATTCTGTTGTTGTGAAGATGCCTGGAAAAGCAAAAGCAGTTTTACAAACATCGATGTGGTTCTCATTCTAAGATGGATATAAAATAATCTTTCACATTCATCCGGTCTTTTGTTAAATGTTCCACGAGTCATTTTTAATGTCAGAGTGTGATTTAAGAATCAGGTGCCTGTACTCTATCTGTATATGCAGAAGGCTTACCTCGCCAAATAGATTCAACGTCTTTTCTTCCTGTTTATCCCTATGTGTTTATACTAACCCCGCAGCAATACCACTCAACGTGTGTGTATGCCAGTATGCGTCTGCTTGTGTGTTTGTGTGAATGTATAACAGAGGCAGTAAAAAAAGAAAAAAAAAGTATGTTTGGAACAATCCTTCAGATTTGTAGCGCAAGTATTTGTACAAGTTCCTCTCATAGGAGGGTTTAGCATTTCCTGCCATGCATTCACAACAAGATAATCTTGATTTTACATTAATTCTCAGAGCTGAGCGACTTTTTTCAAGTGTCATTAACATTCAAATTCAAACCTCAATGGCACATTTCACTGCAAAAGTGCTTGCATGCAAAAAACACAGCAGGGCATGAATAGCATCCCGTTTTGTTGACTGATTAACTGTAAGCTGTGGAAATAAATACGACAGCATGTTTGTGTTTGAAATCTGATTTGCAGTCGCTTGGCGGATACAGTGAGAGCTTGAGCAGAACACAAGGAGAGGTGCTTTGCGTTGATTTGTGGTGACAGAAAAATGCAGAAGATATGTGAACGGCGGGATAGGAAATACCGCTTCTTCAATTTAGAGGGGAGCACTAGCAGTACAGCCATTTTACTAATTTGATGTAATCTAAAGAGCAAGATGGATAAGAGAAGCACCCTAACAGAACCCTAATAAGACAAATATCGCCACCAAAATAAATCTCTAAACATTAACAAAAAGAAATGTCAGGCCACACATTACAAACATGGCTCAGAAACAAAAGAGACATCAAACTAAAATTTTCACACTGCAGAGAATTTGCATGTGTTGACATTCAGCTTGACAAATATCCTCATCTACTTAACGCTGAGTGACTTTTAACTTTCACAGCAGCTACTCCCTCAGGTCGTTTTAGTAAACACGTCAATGTTCTCAGTCAGTGTGTCTGGTTAATTGAGGCTTTTGAAAAAGTACATGAGCAGGTTGTTCCTGCTGAGCATTTTAGGGTATAGGTGCGTGCAAACTTCTCCTGGCTGTTCTGGGAAAGTTCACTATAAGGACTGTGAAAACTGTTTGTTTCTCCATTACTGGAGCTTTTAAAAGGCACCAGATGCCCTGGCATGTAGCTGTATAACAAACTTTAGATTCATCCACTGACTTATGGCTTCACCAAACAGCTATTTATCCATTCACAAACACTGTGCTTGCTTTTTTCCAAAGCTTTGCTTATCAGTGACGTAAAATACCATACTGTAATTGATTCAGGTTTGTATCGACAAACAATACATAATTTTTAGTTCACCTGTAAATACAGAGAAATTCAATGGATGTTTTTTTTAATATCCACTCCACACATTACACGACAGGTTCAGCTGGTCACAAACATTAGTGAACACAAGATACAAACATTTGTTATTCAACATCACATTATAATTTTTCATTCCAAACCACAATTAGAACAGTAGCTTAAAATAACTCACAGCACAACTAGACTGGTGAGATTGGCGAAGGCGTTGTCTGGTATGTATGAGATGCGGTTGAGCGCCAACGTTAGAGCCTGAAGGTTCGCCTGGTGTCTCAGAGAACTGATGGGGACCTCCGTCAGGTTGTTATCATCCAACCAGAGGTGACGCAGCTGCTGAAGGCTTTCGAAACTGTCGTCTGGAACTGTAGTAATATGGTTTGCATCCAGACGACTGCCGTACCATGAAAACAAAGAAGTTAATTAGTATGATGTTGAGGCTTTAGACACGGTTATATGTACAACTCAAAGCAAACTAGGTACCTTAATTCATTCATTAAATCCTGCAGCTTCAAATCCATCTGGGAGATGAGGTTTATTTATTTATTCTCAGTTTGACTTTTGGTCTCTACATCATTATTTACTAAAGTTACCAGTTGGATGCCTCCATGCACAAGTCAAGCTGCAATTCAACTATTACACTGAAAAGTGATGAGTATCCTTTCCAACTATCCTTTCCAACTATTCATTCTGCAACTGTACGACACATCATACTTTTAACTGCCACAAAGAGGATGCCATAAATCTTTATTTAGCTGCCATGCTAAATCTGATACATTAACCTGACATTTAACTGCTGACTTCACAAAACTTTCATAATAAAAAAGAGGAAAAGTTTTAATGCTGTGGATATTCTCTCCACTGACCCTTAGTTTGACCAGTAGTTTGTCGTTAAAAAAAAAAAAAAAAAAATATTCAAGCAGTATTATGAATGCACAAGTGTTCTTTTCACCATCACCACACTGCTATCCTCCCTCACTGAGTGTCTCGCCCTCCCTCAAAATTCCTCAAGTGTCTGGGCTGGAAGAAAAACAGTCTTGATTGACATTTAGCTCTCTAAGGCTTTATACAAACCCACTCCTGGCTCTGGCAAAGCATA
Source organism: Sparidentex hasta (assembly GCA_030272975.1). Classification (NCBI taxonomy): domain Eukaryota; kingdom Metazoa; phylum Chordata; class Actinopteri; order Spariformes; family Sparidae; genus Sparidentex; species Sparidentex hasta. The sequence goes on from JARJLU010017261.1 coordinate 25,372, forward strand.
TTAATTCAGCTACAGACCTTAAAACCCTCACAGAGAAAAGACATCTGTTAAATAGAAGGAAGAAAGGCAGAAAAAAAGAGTGGAAGGAAGGGACAAGGGGAGGGATGTGGAGGGGTGATAATAGCTGAAAGCTGGATTTTCAGCACAATTCTCCAGCTGGATCCATTCCTTCATTAGTAGAGGTAGAGGGAGGTGGCACAAATAGAGTCATGTACATGTTATGGTCTCAATGAAACTGACATTCAGTAGCTGCAGAAAAAAAGTCTTTAGACTGAAGGCGAGCAGAGTAGGACATTGTGAAAGGGCTGACAGCTATATAGAAACAAGTTTTTATAAAACCCACCAGTCCACTATGGACTATGACTGACCTACATTTATGCAGGGCTAACTTTGGGCTTAGTGCACAACAAACTCTGCAGCAGGAGTAAAGTGTGAATGGAACCACCCCAAAATGACATCAACAATGTCTTGAGTAATTAATAGAGATGTCAACTATCATTCTAGGATGAAGAGATATATCTTTATTCTCATTACATTGCCATGTTAGAGTCATGTTATTTAAAAGTTAAAACTTAAAATACCATCAGGGATGACTGCAGTCACATATTAAACAGGGAAATGTAACTATATTGATGAAAGTCTGCTTCCTGCCTAAATTTAGTGTGTACATTTTATTCAATCAAACTGACAAATTGTGACACAATTTATTTTGGAATTTCTGTTGCAAACTTTGATTGTAACATATGGCACAAATCCATGATGTTTCTGTTGTTTGGAGCAAAAAAAAAACAGCAAAAAACAAAAAAAACAGGCCAACTGAAATAACTGGCAGTATTGCCAATATTCCCAATGGAGTTTAATGTTTCAGTGAACTGATGTCATTTTAGACACAGAGGTTTATTGTCAAACTTTTATCATATCGTGTCTCCATTTCATATCTTTGTTTGATAACCACATTTGACACTTTAATGTGGGCTTCAGCTCCAAAGAATGAGTAGAAGAATGAGAAAAGAAAAAAAAGATTTAAAAGTGTTATATCAAAATGTGATATTCAGAAATCAAGCATATGTTTTAAAAACTACAAGTGTAAATTTATCCAGCGCTGTAAGGGTGTATCATCCTCAACAGAAAATGTTCAACAACTAATGGAAGAATCAGGACTGTCAAAGCCAAAGTACTGATTTTAAGTCTATACAAATCTTTAGTGCATTCTGTCTGCTGTTCACACTGAGAAATCAGTGGCCAGTGACCTCAAACTAAACTTCACTGTTGCCCATGGACCCATATTTGCATACATTTGTTTTACAAATTTTAATTCCAAACGTTTAGATCTTTACATACATTAGTAGATAAACTGTTCTGCAGTTCTCCTTTTGTTGTTGTTTTATAATTATTTTTGTGAATTACTACCCAGAATGATGTTGTTGCTTTTGATGGTAGGAAGTCTAAATTCACTACAGTGTTTTCTCTGACAACAGCGCTTATGACTGCAGCAGACCTTCCTGTCCAGGAATTCGGGACTAAATAGCTTTTCTTATTAACTGTAATATTTAGTGAAAACAGGGGCTATTCAAAAAACTCACAACAGGGCTGTGTGACATACAACTTGAAAGTGTAATTGTAAAGTGATATTTCTGTGTAAACATCATGACTGCTTTTAGCAGTAACAACACAACATTTTGATATTAAGGCAGAGTTTTTTCAGTAGAAGACCAATTTCGGGTTTGCCATGTTTGCAACCAGCTGATCCAGTAACATATCCAACCAGTACAAGGACATTGACAAATAATCAATACAATGTCTGCTACAATAGCGGTGAGTGATTGACTGATACAGTAAAATGGTTGAAAGGTGCATTTGAAGTTTAAAAGCTCTTTGAGTGGATAATACTAATGTGTGTGTGTATGGGGCAGATGACTTACAGAGACTGGAGAGACTGAAGGTTCTTCAGGGCAGCACTGGGCACCGTCTTCAGCTGATTATTCTGGAGCATCCTGAAGGTAAAAAGGCTGAATTATGACTTCAACTTGCAAGACTTATTCCTGCATCCTGGATACTGATTATTTGTGATCAAGGGGACAGACAACAGATATTGGAAAATGATATACATTTTCAATCAAAATCAAATCTTTTAGTGATGTAACTACGTAACTAAGTGCAATTTACTCATGCACTATACTTTACTTTAGTGTTTCCATTTTCTGCGACTTTATACTTACCCTCCACTATATTCATTTGATAACATAACTTACTAGTTACTATGCTGATTCAGATTAGTAAGAGCTGAAAGGCCATTACTTGTGATGTGTAACTAAGATATCAGATATAATGTGGGTGGGACACTGAGTGAGACCTCAGAGTGGTAAGTGCATCAGTGCAATTTTAAATAAATGTCCTTTATCAATGTTTGCAATGGTAAACAAAAGGTCTGGTTCACTAGGAGCATGTAAAATTATGTGTACTTACATAGTTACAGTAATTTTTGAGAACTGATCAAAATCTGATGTTTTTATTATTTCAGCAACATGTCGTCAAAATAATTCCATCTGTTTGACTTGTGTGATTACAGCTAAAATTGCGAATAAATAACTTGATATGATAGAGTGTTTGTGTTTTCAGTCCTGTAACCGAGACCTCACCTGTAGATCAACAGGACTTTGAACTTTCAACCCCGTGCAGAATCAACAGGGGAGCGGTCTGTGTGGCCCTGATGTGTTCAAGTTTGTCCAAGCACACTAGGGTGTGCTGCACGGTGTAAATTGTGCAGAACTAATTTTTAAACAGGGCTTGAATGTAATGCTCTGTTAGGGTTTTTCACAGCCACAGATACAGTTGGGGCAACAGTGGAAGGTTGCTTGACGTCTCGTCCAAGTGGACGTAAATTTTACGGCTGTGTTTAGTGTGGCAAAAGCTGACAGCACCACAATGTTACCACAAGCTGCAATATATCCTCTCTCTCACAGCATGTGGAAAACTTCCCACTGTCACAGCAATAAGCGTCTGTGTTGACAGTGGTGGTGGTTGCAAGGAGGGTGTATGCTTACAGGACTTTGAGCTGATGGAGTCCAGACAGGGCTTCAGGGTGGATGAATGACAGGTCATTCCCCGCAAGCCGCCTGCGGAGAGCGAGAGCGCGCGAGAGAGAGAGAGAGAAACTTATATTTTCAAATGTTTGAGTTACAAGATATTTCTACACAAAAATATGAGCAAAATGTGACAACACAACAGAGTATATTTCCATTTGTGAATAAAGCAATTCATAGTGTTGAGAATATCATCACACCCAGCACCTCAGCAGATTAGGTTCCAACCCTGATGCTGAACATGGGGCCAAGGGTGTCAAAGACATGAGTCTGTGCCACGGCCTGTTGTCACTTCGTCTGTCACCCCCAAGAGATTAGAACTGTTCCTGGATATCCCCTCTTCAGATCCCTTTCCGAGCCTCCCAACCACCACTACAGTCAGTGCTCCCTTTAGAGTGCATGAAAAACTAATTCAACCTTGCCTTGCTTTGTCTTGCATTTATCAATACGCAGCTGTCTAAGTCTCTGCATGAATTACTTGAGTCTGTGGGGACACCTCCCTTTCCTGTCAGGAACAGGAAGTGTATAGGAAATAGGGGTGTAAATAAGCATGGGACAGGCAGACTGGGACAAACAGCCCAAGTATACTATCTGGCCTGAGAGATTAGCAACAGATTTATCACTCTGCAACATGAGTCAGGCCAGGCTGAATTCCCTGCAACAAGAGCAGCTGGGTGTGAGCCTGAGAATCAAGGCTGACTGTGTTAGAGGACCACAAACCCTTCATGTATACTTCAAAACTGCTTTTGTGTGTTTGCCAGAATGTTTTTGTTAATTACCTGCTCCATAGGTTTACTGTACGTCATGTGTAGGTAAAGAGTGGTCCATTGACCAAATTCGGCCTTCCAAACTAGAGCGGAAATGATTACTTGAGTAACTTGAATAATTCTATTTTTTATTCTACAAAAAATGGTTGAGGGAAAAACACACATCATTACGTTCAGAATTTAGTGCGCGTGATGGCAGAGAGCCAAGAAACTGTCCGTAAAAGACAGAGAATGTCCAAAGTTTGGGATCATTTCACACTTAAAAAAGAACATAACAAAGTGCAATGTGTGTACTGCACAGCAGAACTGGTGTACCACAACAGCACATCAACAATGATTCAACATCTGAACTGAAAGCATCCAGTTGTTAACAGCAGCTCACCAAGCATCGCCAAACAAGGTAACATAAACACTGATGTTAGCTAATTTAATGTAGCTTACCATTGCTAGTTAGAACATATGGTATATGTACAGGCTGTAGCCTGATGTCGGTATGACTAGATATCATGTTGTGGAAACTAATTTGTGTCAAATTGCAAATAACTCCTTTCCACACACACACACACACACTCATCTTGTCTTTCTCAATCTCCCTCACGCACTAGGGCTGGGAATCTATCCAGATTTCCTGGATCGATTCGATTTCGATTCATTAGGTCCCAATCCGATTCGATCCACGATTCGATCCGATTCGATATCGATTCATTGCATTAATATTGCTGGATTAAATAAAAACTCACCCTATTGAAAGACAGCCCCATGTATGTTTGTGCTTGTATCTGTGTATGTGTAAGAAGGACACACAGAGAGACAAGAGTTCAAATTTGAAAGTAAGGTTATTTATTTTGAAATGAAAACATATCCAGGTTTTATTTGAAGTCTAAATAAAAACTGACATTTGGTGGCCCTCTTTTAGTCAAATAACATACCCAGGGCTGGGTTTCTGACCTCAAAGAAAAAAAAAAGCTCATAGGTCAAGGAATTGTGCTTGACTGATAAGTCAGAGAGTGTATCTAAGTTAGATACACTCTCTGATGCCAAGTTGATGAGATGCGCAAAACACCCCATATGAAAATGCCCCGTTAATTGCACTGCTCTCACGATGTTCGCTGCATTATCTGTAACAATTGCGGGGTCTTTGTCAGATATGTCCCATTTCTGTATGTCTTCAGTGAGCAGGTCAGCGAGGTTACTTGCAGTGTGGCTCGTTTCCACTGCTCTGGTCTGTAGAACACTAGAAGCTAGCCTCCATTGTTCGTCAATGTAATGGCACGTAATCGTCAGATATGATATTGTATTTCTAGATGTCCAGCAGTCGTATGTCAACGCTACTCTCTCAGCACAGTGCAGCGAGTTGGCAACGGCATCTTTTGACTTGGCATACATATCTGGAATGACTCTCTCGCTTAGGTGTTTTCGGCTGGGCAAGACGTAGCGTGGCTCTGACCTTTTAACTAGTAGCCGAAACCCATCGTTTTCGACTACGCTGTAGGGGCGGAGGTCTTTACAAACAAAGATTCCGACTCCCTCTGTAAGGCTCAAAGCACGCTTAGACTGTGAGGGGAATTTAACACCAAAAGCAGCGTCAAGGGCAGTCTGTTTCGTGTCAGATAATTTAGCACTAGCTAACTCGGGGTGATGCCTGGATATATGGTTCCTAAGGTTGGTGGTATTGCCCAGATATTTTATTTCTAGTTGGCACAACTTGCACACTGCGTTTGTTTTGTCCAGCTCATCTCTGTCCCCATACCGTTTGAAGCCGAAGTGTTTCCACACATCCGACTTCATTCCCCGCGGTGTTCTCATATCTGCAGCTTCATCCATCTTGATATTTCCTTAAGTTTCGTTTTGCCGGGAAGCGCTTCTTATAGTGCTCCTTGCGCGTTGGAGAAAATAGTCCCTTTCGCGTTCAAGAAAATAGTGCAGACACTTATTTAAAAAAATCGATCCACATGTTTTTGGATCGATGACGCGTTTTTTTCCCCGTGAATCGATATCGAATCGTGTATCGACTTTTGCACCTACACTGCACTGACCTTGTTGGACCAGATGTCTCTTCTCTAAGGTGCTGATCACCATACAGGTCAGAACTGTTCCATCTGAAGCTGAAACATGTCCCACTGTTCACCTGGAGAGAGGAGGAAGAACTTTAGTATAACATGATGACTACATGCGTGTATGTGTGTGTGTGTGTGTGTGTGTGTGTGTGTGTGTGTGTGTGTTTGCATATATATATTCTGATTATAGCAGTATAAAAGAACATGTGATCAAATTACAGAAAAAAAGGGATTTCTTACAGGATTGTCATTTCATAATAAAGAATGGTATAGCAGTCTGCACTATAAAATCTGATGTAATCTGATTTAATAAATGTGTTTTTTAAAGGTAAACCAAAAGTAAACCAAATGTATTAAATCCTGAAAACATATAGTACTTTTTAGATGAGCAATATGATTTTAAAGTCTATCTTTTGACACACAAGGAGTCATTGTAGTGACATAAATAACACATTAAACCAGAACTGAGACAAACACACTTAATACATTCTGTGCAGGCTACAATGAGGCAGCATATTGTGTGTATAAACTACTTTAGTTGCTCAAAATAACCTTCTAGATGCTGACATACTAACATACTCAGACATTATAAACACAACACTTGGAGCCTGTTAGCTAACTGTGCTGTACTCAGATATTCAGCTGTAAAGATGCTAGTTTTAACAAGTTACCATCACACAGCAGGATAATGCCTTCAAGCTAACACTCTCCAACAGACACACGTTAGCTAACATGCAAACCTGTCTGTAAAAACACGACAATTAAATGACTCAGATATCTTTATAAGCTCATTATAGTGTCAGTACGTGTACGTTAATAAAAGCAGCTGAGCCGCTGCTGACGTGTTTCCCAAACTTGCAGTGCATCTGCAACAACTTTAAAGTCAGCTAGCTAACATAAGATAGATAGATAGATAGATAGATATACTTTATTAATCCCAAGCTGGGAAATTTTTGTGTAGCAGCAGCATTTACATACTTAAAAGATATAAGCAACACACTGAAATAAAAAGAAAAATAACATATTAATTACAGTACTCTTAAAATGCAGTGTACACGTATACACAGTAAGTACAAATATACACAGTTATGTACAAATATACACAGTATAGATAGTGTATAAAAAGAGGTAGTTATTAAAATAAAATATAATAAAATATAAGGTGCTGCAATAAAATATAAGGTGCTGAATAAAATATAAGGTGCTGAATTGAAACAGATAAATAATCAGCAGTGGACCGGTGGGCATAAGAAGAACAGATAAAGTGTCCATGTACTGTATTAGATGACCAGATTATTAACTATTATTGTACAGTTTGATGGCAAGTAGCAGGGAAAGAAAAACAGAAGAAACAGGTAAAGTGCGTATGGACTGTATGGAAAGACCAGATTATTTAACTAATGTTATAAAGTCTGATGGC
>JARJLU010017264.1:0-15931 GCA_030272975.1 Sparidentex hasta
ACACACACACACACACACACACACACACACACAGCTCAGTGCTACTTCCCTCTCTGAACCAATCTTCGATTTCATCTCAATCATCCCCACCCCGCTCCCCCTTTCTCCGTCAATCTTCCCCTCACTGAAATGGAGGGAGAGTGTAGAGGGCAGAGGGAGGTGGCAGGATGAGAAGAGACTCGGGGAGGTAATCGGAGCACTTTGTTCCACATCCATCTGTCTTCTTATATCCTGCTACCGGTCTGACAGCACTGTTGGAAACTTGCAAACATGAATCAGGAGTGAATGAGGTCTGCGTTCGTACCAGATTCTGCTGTGTGTGCAGCAACAGTGTTGCTCCATGGTCCGGATCCTATGGAGTTGTAGGCCTGTATCTGAACCTGGTACTTGGTCCAAGGCCTCAGACCCTCTACTGTGGCCTCACTGGTCCTCCCCGTTCCCTCAACATCAACGGTCCTGTCATCTCCCCCGCCATCTGTCCTCCATACTCGCAGGCGGTAGCCCACAGTCTCTGGACTGCTGTTATATTCAGACTCTGGAAGAGGCTGGAGGGTAACAAAGAGAGGAGAGAGAGAAAAGAGCAGATCAGAGAGAGGTGTTGGCCATTTATTATTCTTGTTCCACATGCAGCTGGAAAAATAATGAGGCAGTGGTACACGTATTCAGTCTCTGGTTTTCTGTAGTTGGTTTGGTAAATTTATGATCTTTAGTGCCATACTTTACAGACAAACCTGAGTATATTGGTGCGAACAGAGAGTTAAAGGAACACTCAAAATCATTCTTGCATATTAAGTAACACGTTTAAAAGATTGTAACAAATAACCTTCTTGAGAATGGAACTTGAGGTCATCCTACAGTTTGTCTATCTTGAAGATGTCTTGATGATTTTCAGTATAATTTCCGAGGCAGATTTTTTAAAATATTGTGGGCTTTATGCAACAATAGCTTAATAAATTAGGGCCAGTGTGCCAGTCCTGCACTGTGCAAGCATCTTATAATGTGTCAGCACTTTGCCGCCCTTTGCCACCACTGCACTAAAATTAATTAATTTTGACTCTGATTGATGGAAGAAGAGCTATCCAAGCAGAGAAAGAGCTAAAAGGATGATTGAACGAGAAACCAATTTCGGTAAAATTGTGATTAATAAAATGATAATTTGTTTAACACACACAGCCTTATGGCTCTGTGAAATAATTTGACACAGTCCCCCATTAGCAACATGGAGTGATACCCTCAGTGTATTTATGAGAAACTTATTAAAAACGACGTCAGGTGCCAAGAGGAGCATGTGAACAGTTGGGAAAAAACAGAATACAATATGGTAAACGGACTTGCATTCATATAGTGCTTTTCTGGTACTCATAGCGCTGCACCTGCCACATTCACACACACATTCACACGCCGATGGTGGAGGCTGCCATGCAGGGTGCCAACTGCACATCAAGGACACTTCGACATGCAGCTCAGCTCGGCCTGGGGGAGCCGGGATTCAAACCATCAACACTCCCATCACTAGATGACCTGCTCTACCCCACTGAGCTACAGCTGGCCAATACATACAAATACAGCATAGAGTGTACCTACCTATGTATATCATGCACATTAGATAAATGCTCACAAATTACATGCACAAAGGTTGGACAGCACAAATCCCCTGAAAACTCAAGTATTTCACAGTACAATACAAAATACAAGTAAAAGAGAAACAATCAGAGTTAAAGTGAAAAAAACATATTTTGCAGTACTCAGAACTGGTAGTGTGTGTGTGTGGTTTGATACAACAAAGCAAAACAGAATCTCATCCTCAAAACAAACGAGAACACAAGCAAAATACAGACATTTCTTTTTAAACAACCAAAAGTGTTTTAAATTGTAAGAAATCTGTGAAATCGTGGTGTAACAGTTACGAGCTGGACGTAAAATGTAGGGCTCTATGTTACGCTTGGCGCAAAGCCGAAGTGTCACTGCTAGTTTCAGACCAACGCAGTTGTCATTTTTACGACCAGCGCCCACGCTGTGTTAACAGTAAATGTATTTGCGCCCACCTGTGCACCCCTGGACGTGTTGGTCTTAAAATGAGATGTGGTCAGGTGCACTGGTGTGGTAGCGGATTGCTATCTTGAGGCAGCAGAAACAGCACCATAGAACAAGAAAAACTTGTCAAAAGTCAAAAGTCAAAAGCGGAGTTTGTTTCCTGCTGTATAAAGGACGTATTAGATGTGCCTACACAGGCGGGTTCACAACATTCATACACTCTGATTTGATGAGTTGAGAGGCTGCTTTTAGTTATTTTGAACATGTCACTGTTAACATTTAATCAGCATCAGCTGTTCCTCATGCCCGAATGCGCATGCTAATTTCTCCCCATTAAGGACGTATTTCACCCTCTCATCCCACACTGACTGATCAAGATGATTTTTATGACCCGTCCTGCCTGAGCCATGGGACAGAGATCTGCCATGCGCCACACTTTGTTAAACTAGGAAAGGACTTGGACATGCCCAAAATGCACTGGGGCGCTGTGCTTAAGACCATGCCCTATAGACCTTACACATAGGGTCCAAATTGTTCAAGCTAATTTTTGTAGAAAATCTGGAATCCTGCTGTAGTAGTATCAAAAAGACCCAAGAATGGAGCTGGTTCTGAACAACACAAGTGGAATATCAAGCTTATGTTACCAGAAAATGATAAAAAATAAAGACACATGCACTCACAAGTGAAAAAAGCATTCTGTCGCTGTAAAGGAAATGGTTATTTATGTGACAACGTCTAACTCTAAAGTACATCATAAAAACCTTTTACCGTCTTCTCCCCTTTGACATCCAATCTACTGATCTTTCTCTCTTGATCAACCTCTGTTCACTGTTTTATTCACACTCTGTCATCCTCTTTCACTTGCTTCCACTCTCATTTCCCGTCCCCCTCCCTCCTTTTCCTGTCTATACTTTTTCTCTGTCACCTCATCCTCTGTACTTTGCCCGTGAACCACCATGTCATTATGTGTTACAGCCACAACCACCTATTACTCAGTGCCCTAAAATCATGTTAGTTACAAGTTCAGTTTGCTCACAGTATGTTTCTCCACAGCACATTTTCTACCGACATTGGACCGCGGTTGCTCTGTGCTGTGCAGCAGATAAGGGAGTGAGACACCGAGGCATTTTAAATACCCTGGTGATTTAGCTCAGCTTAGCATTTAGGAGCCATAATACAGAATGTCACATTAGCTTTATTACCCTTAATATGGAGCTTAGAATAATAACCTAAGCTAAAACCATTGTGATGGTTCCATTACAGCAGAAAAAACTAGCATAGCTCCGGCTGGGCGCTAACATGCAGGTAAAATCCCATTAGCATGCTGCACAGGTAGGCCATAGCGCCTCAGTGTCTGTGTCTGATTTGACAGGCTCTTTTTCTCATTCCAACTCTTAAATGGAAAATACTTTGCTCTCCATTTATGTTATAATAGAAGGGGGGAGGGGGGGAGTAAAAGAGAGGGAGGGAGAGAAACAGTGAGAGGGATGGAGAGCGGGAACAAGAGTAAAAAAATGAAAAGACAGTAAGAAGAAAATTACATTGCAGTTTGTGCTGCTAGCGGTCCACGCTGTGAATGGGAAATGTGACAGATTAGTGTTAGCGGTGATAACAAGGAGAGACACTGATTATAGGCTGTCAGCCACTCAACCTGTACAGTCCTGCTGCTGGCAAGTGCACACAAGCATGCATATCTACACACGCACTGATATAAAAATGAGAGAGAACATACAGAAGTGCAAAAGCAAAGAAACACAAAGAACAATCTCCATCAGCACTGTTTGAATGGTTGTGGTACACGGTTAAGTGCGAATCTATGTGTGTGTTTCAGTACCGTCCAGTTGAGGCACAGGCTGGTCTGTGTGGCAGACAGCAGGGTGAGGTTAGAGGGGTGCGTGTCAGGGGCAGCCTGTAGGGTCTGAATCAGCCTGGAGGGGGCGCTCATGGGACTGGAGCCCACAATGTTCACCTGCCGCATCCTAAACCTGGTGAGAACAGAGAGCAGTTACAGGAACACTCCATCGATTTTACACAATGACCTTAGTTTATTTGTAATGAAGAGAACCACTCAGCCCGTGGAAACAGTTGCACAGTTTGTATTTTGCAGCTCTGGAGGATGTCCTCCAAAGTTTGAAAAACACAACTAATGATGCCATAGTGATGTCATTAGGGGTAATGTGGACAGACATGGATCCAGCAAATATGTAACAGAAAACCAATGTTACAAAATAGAGTGTGGAGTGGACTAAAAGTCTTGGGTGTGCATGAGGCAGGGAGGGTCCAAGAAAGAGGTCATACTGACTTGCAGTACAGTTAAAGCAGCATAATGTTACTTTGTTAACTAAAAGATTGTGTCTTGGAAATTAAAATTGCTGTCAGCATTGCTTTGATTAGTTAACTTCCTGTCCGTTTTGTAACTGCCTCCCTCGTCTCGACTCTACATCACCATACTTGCATGAGGCGGCTCTCTTTGCCTCTTTCTTTTGTTCAAAAATTTTTTCATCGCTCAGCCTGTATGAGAATTTCAGCCATCACTGGAAGCACTGGAACTGGTAGCGTTCCCTATTCCGTCATTGCCTAAGTAACAGAACAGGAGGATCCTGATCTTTAGATGTTCCCCAAGCAGACAAGACCGCCTCTTTATGGAGCTCTATGTCCTGATTGGACAAAGTGGGAAGGGATACCTAAAAATGTCAGTCTCTTTAATTGCATGAGCAACACACTCTGTAACAGTCATTACTGTTGGAATACAGAGCTAATTAGCACTTTTTACTACTTATTTTAATAGCAAAATAACATTTATAGCCAATTGAAGAAATTTGACAGTGGCTCATAATATGCTAAATAACAGTCAACAGCTGTTCCCTGAGATGGCCTTTTTTGATGTTTTAAAGCGATGACAGAGAAGGTTAGGAGCATCAAAAGGTTGTCATTTTCAAGAACAGCCACAGAGCATTGTTTACCTAAACTAAATGAGCTGTAGATGTGTATTCAAACTTGTATCACGAGCAGAAAAGAACGTAAATCAACTGTAATCTAAAATGAATGATGTAGCTAGTGAAGAACAGAAGTTCATGTTACATGGAGCCTTGACCTCATATCCAGGGAATGATGTCAGTAATCTGTAAAATACAGACTTCACTGTCCCATGTGAGAATGCTGCACGAAACTCAAACATAAGGTGGTAATTTTTAAATCACATAAGGTCCCCTGATCAGAAAAGTTGTGTGCAAATGGGGCTTAAGAGAAAGTAAACTATTTTAAACTGAAGTATTCACTAATAGGGCATTTGAGATACATGAATTATTCGCTTCACAATAAAAAATAGTTTACTCAATGGCATCCTTCAGCTGCAAGTTTCCAACAGGGGATTGCAGAAAAACACCCTTGACATATTGTAAGGTTGTTTAAAGATGCCAGACATTCAGTCAGTAAAAGAGATAACAATACAGACCTTCTGACTCACACACATACAGCCACCAGGGAGCATTTGTTACTTTTGTTACCTCTAAATGCAGCCATGCTTCAGTGTGGCTGTGAGGGATACAATGTGTGAGCATGCAAAGTGCGTGTCAGAGACTACATCTATGAGTTCTCGTCCCTGTATGGGGAGATAGAGAGCCGGGTGTAAAGAGGGGACTTAAAGCGGGGGATAAGAAACACAGACAAGTGCATCACTTCATCTAATGTCCCAATGGTGTCGCCTGTGACAACATAATCCCTGAGTGTGTGAAAGTGTGCACACACCGCAATCCCATTACAGATGAAGTCGGAGATACGGAGAGCGAGAAGCAGAGATAGACAGATAAATACTGCAGATTGATAGAGAGATTGATAGAGAAAGAGAGAGGGGGAAGAGTTGCTGTTCTTCAGAGTGACGATGGATCACGTTCACAAACTGCAGGCTCCCCACGGCCCTTGAGCAGGGATTACAGACACTCCTCTCTCCTCCTTCTGTTTCCTGTTCTCCTTGTCTCTCATCCCTTTGTCTCGTCTCCTCTTTAATGCTCTATGCTACCCTTCCCGCTTTCTCATCACCTTTCTTCTCCCCTGCCCTCACCCCTCTCCTCCCCACTCCCTCCTCCTTCCCTCTAGCTAGTTGCGGGAGGGTAATAAGGATCTGCATGCAGCAGCTGTGAAGGTGCTGACAAACAGAAAAGTCTCAGATGGAACTGTCTCTCTGTGTGTCTGTGTGATTTATCTAACTTCACCTGAGTCTTGCAATACTGCAGAAACTAGCAGAGAGTGAGATGTGTGTGAGTGAGTTGAGGGTGCGTGAGTGTGTGTGAGTGCACGTGGCAGTCTACGTTCATGCGGAGGCGGTGTGTGTTTGCCGCTCACCTGTACTGCGTGAACGGAGTAAGGTTAGGGATCTCGAGTGTGTCTGCGTCTGGCTGGTTGTCTTTCTGGTAAACAACTCTCCACGCCTCTTCCTTTATGTCCCGCTTCACTGCCTGTTAAAGAGGGAAATGGTTTGTTGCAAGACAGTTTTCCTGCTGGTGTGTTAGAGGCAGCAGGGCCACAAAACAACACACACACACACACACACACACACACCCACCTGGCCCTCTACGATCCATCGTGATATGGCGGTCTTGCCATCAGGACCAGGGCGGAACCGAAGTGTTGCTGTCCGAGGGCTGATGTTGGAGATGACCAAGTTAGACGGTGCACCAGGAAGCTCTGCAGATAGAAAACAGATGGAATACTGCTTAACAAAAAGCCCAAAGAACTAAAAGGAGCATCCATCTAGCTAGCAGCAGAAGGTCACTTTACAGCACTGCATTTGATGTATTCTCACAAAATATTTATTGACCAAATCCAGCAGGATTGTTGCACCCATAATGGTCTTCTTTGTGAAAAGAAAAGTATTCTGTTCTGCGTTTGTGATGTTTTCAATAGCGGGGTTATAAATTCTTTGAAATAAAAACCACCTCTGCCTGCTGGTGCTGCCGCAACAAGATGCAATATGCATTTATTTGCAAAAGGCAGAAAAGCGCTGTAGCTTCACAGCACTGCCACATATTTCAAAGGGATGGATCAAAAGAATTGAACAAGACAAACATGTTTTTTTCAAGACTTGAATGGAGGGATAAAATATGTATAGTGCTAGAACAGCAACATGACTTATCTATAATACTCTTGCAATAATATTGATAATAGAAAGAGAAAATGAAGGAAATCATGTCACTAATAATTGAGTGGAAAAAAGGCTTTAAATTAGATATGAGAGAAGGAATTGCCTCCAGTCCCATTTTTATGTGTTCATGTGACCATGCTTGGCTATTAAAAAAAAATGAAAAAAGTCACAGAAAAAATGTTAATTTTACTAAAGCGCAGGCACTTAGTCTACAGCTGTATATCTCCCTCTGTCAGAGAAATTTAATTCATATTTCCAAGGTCGTCAATACAACACAGAGATAAATCTGTGCACCAGTGGAGGCGAGAGGTGAATTAAACGCACAGTTCACTAAAGTCCATTTAAGGCCTATAAATGTCTGAGTAGGCTGCAAGCCTCATAAATTATGTTTGACCCATTCTTATTCCAACATTGTCCCACGGAAATAGCGAGTGACAGGATACGTTCAGTGTGGCTGACCATTTGTGGCAGCCTTAATGCCACATCTACAAGAGAAGCTGCAAACAGGTAAGCGCTTGGCTTAGAAATAATCTGCTTGGTCCGATTCAAGCTGCGTATCATGGTCTGATCGTCAGTTATATGATCCTCGCATTATTTTTTCCACTTTTGTTAACACTGCGAGATAGAATATTCAGCCCTGATGGAATAAATGCCATACATCTAAAAATCAAGTAGATGGTATTCTGATTCAGTAGTAAAGAAACAGAGCTAATTGAGGAGGTGCGGGGACTTTACATAATAGTTCCCATTCACGGGTACCAAAAATCCCCTGAATTGCTAAAGGAACATAATTTCTAATTAGCGCAAAGCGACAAGTCTGCGTTTTGAGCAAGCTGTTGTGGCTTAATTGGAGGAATACAAGACTCTCACCCAAAGGACTGGAGATTCTAACGTGACTGGTACATCAGTTCACTCATTATTTTCAGTTTCTTTTAAGTTTTCTGTGGCTGTTTTTTAATGTTTATCCAAAGAAACATACTTGGTTAGGGTTTGGTGAATATAGTTTGGGTTTAAATTAGACCCTTTCACAACATTTAGCAAGTGTTACAAAGAATTACTTGTCCAATGCGAGTGACTTTTTCCCTCAGGTTGCAAAGCTTTGACATTGCAAGAACATAATTGGTGATATCAAATTGTGCTACACATATATCTGCTCAAACTTCATACAGACAGTAGTCATTATGGAGCACTCTGGGACGCTGGTTTCATGGCAGAGCTGGTACAACTGTAACATCGCCAACAAGCTTTTTTGTCAATGTGTGGCTATGGAAACATAAACACACACATATCATGGAACTAATTACTCTGTTACTCACATCCATATTTGAATTGTCTGCAGTAAAGTTTTAATTCAAGCTTCCTGAGAACAAGAAATACTACAGAATGTTTACTTAGTCTAAAATCCAGTACCGCTAAAGTATTTCAACATGGTCTCACAGAGCCGGCAAATGTAGCTGAGAGACTTCATACTTTAGGTCTAAAGCATCTCTCTATCATGGATTTTCTTTCCAACCACAAAGAATTGCTCATGACATTGTTGGAACAGTAACTTTTTAAAATGCCATTTGTGAGGATAACTTGTTCAGGAGAAATAATTGGTAACTACTTGTGCCATCTCCAACTGGCAATTGGTACAAATGGAACAGTATCAATTACTGAAATAAATAACAATTAGAAATCAACTTATTCAGCTTACATAACAAAAAAAAAGCTTCAAGTTTGTTTCCTTGGCAATCGCTGCTAAACAGCAGTGACTAAAAGTTTGAATAGTTGCTTCTGTCGCATTCAGACTGGGAGCTGCAGAAGATTAGGTCAGCAACAAGAGAGCTGAACACTATTATTATTTACTCTTGGTTGAGAGCGTTTTTAAATCTGGAATAAATCAAAGCGGTATAATAATACGTTTTGTATGCACACCTCAACCAGAACTAAATATTCCAATGAAAGCTTTACAACTCCACCTTTCAAATGCCACACACAATTTATAGCTGGCTCTGAATAGACTTCTTCACTGACAGCTGTTGAATTGAATTGGCATCGGTCAGGCTGGCAGCCCGTTTGACAACTGCTCCGGAGGCTCAGGCTGAAATCAGGTTTTTTTTTTGTTTTGTTTTGTTTTGTTGTTACTGTTGTATCATCTCCTAACAAATGAAACGTATAGCAGCTTGTTTCTGTTAATGACAGTCACATAATCAGAAATCATCACAGTCCACTTGGCTCTAAATTGTGTCACTCAATCACAACAAGACCGAGCACTTCAGACCCACTCTTCCACCACTTCTCCTCACTGCGATCAGCGGTTGATACTTGGTATCGCCGGATGGTGTAAGTGCTCTGGTGTGATCTGCTGTAATCCATCCAATTCTGCTGCAGCATCACAAGCACCGTATTTGCTGAACATGGCAGAATACAGATCTGTAAAGCCCCTGTGTTAAATCAAACGGCGTGTGTTGTACACATCAGTACCCTGGGACACCTCAGACAGATTTTGTAGAATATCCAAGGAGATTTTTTATTGTAGAGAGACTATATAACATGACTGGGTCCAGTTATTATAGAAACAAGGCAATATTTTTACCGGATACAGTGGGGGTGCGTGTGCAACAAAAACAAATTATAGCTATCAGCCACCATTGCTCCGTAAGTGCATACAGCAAACTTGTAAGGGTTATAATGTGGAAATGTTGATATCAGCTGCCTTGCTCAGATGAATGACAAAATTCTCTCAACTCCATGAATACATGAATAAATAAACAAGACTAGAATCTATGCTTGCTGGATCTCTCTCTTTCTCTCTACGCTCATTCTTTAGCTCTTTTTCCTAATCTTCAGTCCTCCGTCTCTCCTTCAGTCTTTTGCTTTCATGAATTAATGAATAACCCTCTGAATCTAAGAACTGTCTGTATCCATCTTGCTTTCACTTTCTCTGCTTTTATTCATAAATTAGTAATCAGAAAATGTTAGGACAAAAAATTCTGCCGTACGAGTCAGGTTTTTTCCTTCCATTCTCCTCCACTTCGTCTCCGCTTCGCCGTCCATTTCTGAGAGACTTTCTTCTTCTGTTCTTGGGAGATTGCATTTTCTTGTGTTCTCTGTTCTTCCCTCATTATGTGCCTCTATCTGTTCTCCCTTCTTCAGCCCTGTTCTTTGATTGTCTGTTGCCCTCTCTCAACGCTGCACTCCCTCCACTTTGCCATTTGCAGTTAATCAGTGCTAATAATGATTGCAACTTGGCCTTAGCCCAATCATACAAACTCATCATGCAGACAAGCGTGGTGTGCACGCAAAAATAAAGCGCACGCTGAAGCGCTCTCTAAGACGCTGTAAATGACTAACTCTGGTGTGTGACCGTGCATGTGAATGTGTGTGTTGGGTGTGTGGGTGATGATTCATGGATGCACAGTAACAGCCACTTACCAGCCTGCGGAAAGACAATGGCATCGTAAGAGCTCATCAGTCATATTTACTCTGCTACACACGCACAAATACACACACACGCACAGTACACACAAGCCTAAATCCTTTTTTCAGCATCCTCCGTGAGCAGCTCCTGCGTGTTGTGTGCATTCACTGTACCTGGTGGGACTCCAGTCGAGATGGTGGAGGACGTGACCACGCCTCGTCCTGCGGCGGTGAGTGCTGCCACCTGTAGCGTGTATGTGGTGGTGGAGGTGAGGCCAGTCAGCTGGTACTGCAGGGTGGAGTTGGAGAGTGAACGTTCTTCACGACTCGACTCTACACCAGGAACTTCCCACCACAACACGTAGCCTGCAGGGTGGAGAGCACACGCTGGGTTAATAAAGGTGCATTGAGACATGAGTAGACATGTATGCACACAAACACACACGCATGTAGAAACACACACGCTTGCACATAATGAGAGGCACAGAGTCAAAGATGAGGAAGTGCAGGAGGGGTGACGACAATCAAAATCCCTGTCTGTCCCTTTGCATCTTCACGGCCATGCATCACCCTCCACCACCTTCAAATGTGTGTGTGTGTGTGTGTGTGTGTGTGTGTGTGAGGCCAGTTGTGTGTAAAGCCCTGGAGAGAGTGAATGGTCCCTCATCTGTCTCCCAGCTCACCAGGTGCTGGATGAAAAGCAGGTTGAGGAGAAAAGAGAAAATGTGCAAGGTGACCTTGATTGAATAACTGATTGCCCGCCCCTCTGACTGTGTAAGCTGGCTGTAAAAGCCACCGCCGCCCTGTGCTGTTAGACTATAACCTTATTGTTTTGGTGCCTGACGACTGTCGTACATGACGCGGCTGTGCCAATGCACATACACAAATGTGGACTCACACAATGCAGTGTGATCCCTGAATTCACAGCAGCTCGTCCTGTTCACCACTCCCATTGTCCAACAGAGCCACGCAGGAGCTGAGGCAAAAATGAACTAGGAGGAAAACTAGGTGCCGTGAGCTCTGTGATGCGCCACACAAACAACACCCAGGGTGTTGGGCGGCGTGGGATGAGGGCATGTTCGAGATAATGTGAGAAGACAAGCTGCAGAGAGAAGGGATTAACTGATGATGAATCAGTGGTACACATACACAGTGTCAGATACAGGGGAGTGTCTGTAGAAGCCAGACAGAAAATAAAAGACTATGTAGAGAATACTGAAGAAACTTTTAGTACTCCTCACTGCTGCTCGCCTGAGGGGGATGCTTTTCATGTTTTGTTTTTTTTCCTTAAATTAGTCTTTCTAGACACAGTATTTGTCCATGTGGGACGAATAAAAATGGAATAACTGGAAACACTATGTCTGCCTAATCATTTTGGGTTTTACTACCACACTAACTTAGTCTAATTGCAGTAAACTGTTAATGGGACTGAAAATAACATGGCTAAATGAGGGTATATTGATTAGGGAGGGAAGATGGAGGTGATGGTAGATTATTCGAGAAGAATTTTTTGTTACACTTTTAGAAAATCTGATCATCCGAACAGCAATCAATAAATCAAATACTCTGATGAATAAAAGGAAAAAAATCCAATATCATTGGCTGTTGGCGGGCCTCTAATAAACCCATTCAATTGTTTAATTCGGCTAATAAAGACAGGACAGACTACTGGTCTTTCTACCTACATTCCTGCCTGCACTCTGATCTCACTACACATGACCAGAGTCTTCCACAAGGACTCACGGATGAATCGCTATTAACGAGCTAGAGGAAAAAGAATGGCAGAGAAAGTGCAGCCAGAATTTCCCGATGCTACCTAACTGCTGTGCTGAGTACTAACATTAGCCATGTTCGTTGTTTATGTTCCTTATGATAATGAGTGAGACATGAGGCAACTGGATATTCTTAGCATTTACAACGATGCCACTGAGCAAAAGAACGTTAGCACAAAGCACACACACCTACCAGCAATAAGGAGTAACTGTTGTGCCAGGTAGCTTTATGGGACTGAGGTGTGTTCGTTATTGTGGCATTTTAGCATAAAACAGAGTTGTTTATCTATATATTCATAAGACAAAAAAAATAGGAGCGCTTTTTGAACATAGTGAAGTGGTTGCTAATAAATCTCTCTGCTGGCCAGTGTGAGCTACGGGGCAGTTGGTGTAGTCAAGTATTTTGCCCTCATTTCTTTCAGGTGGATACTTTCTCTAATCTTACCAACCCCAGTTTCAAGAGATTTTATACTTCGATGTCAAAACCGCTCTCACCAGTGATGATGCCATTCTTGTCTTCAGGCTCTGACCAGCTGACTCTGAGTGATGTGTCCAAGATTTCAGTGAAGCTCAGCTGCCGAACAGGTCCAGGTGCTGACATAAAAGAAAAAAACACCACATACGTCAGATTATATGAGCTAAATCTTCTTCGAAAGTAACTTATTTCAGAAAATTCTTCGTTTTAGTAAACTGTCCCGACACGCTAACACACACACTGCATTTGTTGTCCATGCAGACTATTACCTGCTGCTCTTCAACTTCACACACCACCTCCTAATCACATCTGCATTGACCACCACCACACACACACACACAAACACACATACACACACACACACACACACACACACACACACACACACACACACACACACACACACACACACACACACACACAGGTGCGCATGCCTGTCGTTTCTCATTTCATGTATGGCTCTCTAACCCCTCTCCCTGCAGAGCGATTAAGCTATTCATCTGAGACATTCAATAACACTCACACACGAACACACACACACACACTCACTCACACACACACGGACACACACGCAGAAAGCTATCATCAAGCAAGAATTACACCCACCGTTAACCCTGCAACACGCCCAGCACCCAATCAATATCTATGTGTGTACGTGTAGGAGTGTGTGTGTGTGTGTGTGTGTGTGTGTGTGTGTGCGCGTGTGCGTGTGTACAAATGGCTTCTAATATCCCTTTCCCACTCGATAATTGCTGGTTGGTAATAATTGCTTGTCTGTCTGCCTATAGGCGATTGTGTTTATTTGACAGTGCAACTGTGTGCATGTGTACTTGTGACTGGGAGTGGCAGCTATTATGTTTATCCATGGAACAGTAGGCTATAAATACTAGCATGCCTGCGAACATATGAATCATTTGCTAGAAAAAGACACAGTGTGGCAAATCCTCCCAGCTGAAAACATTCTCTGTATTTGGTATCTGCTTTCATGCTGGTTCACTATCTCTCTGTCATTTCAGATGCCAGGCGATCACACCTAGGGTCCCCGCCCATCTCTTCACCTGCAGTTCACTGCCCTAATTAGATCCCAGTGAGGCAGTCACAATAATTACATTATAAGAAAGTCTATGGCCATTTGCCACTGACATACTGTTAATGTAAAATAATAGCATAGTAATGCAAGTGCACCCTTTCAAAGAGCAATTAACTTTTCTCTTTTCTTTTTTAAAGATTACTCAGATGGAGGATTAAAATGTGAAACAAATATTAAAATATCCAAAATAAATAAAGCATACATAATATGAAACCATATATATATCAGATTTTATGCAGCATACACTCTTATGGTTACCTATGAAATGTAATGACCTTCACAGTCATTTCACCTTGTTCAAAGTCTAATGCGTTAAAGGAGACAGTCATTTATTGAGGCATCAATCAAGAACTGCCCTCGCTAGACACGACAATCTAACAGCAATCTAATACAGCTCTTCATTCAAATACCATTTAAGAATGCATTACTTCAGCAGCTGATCAATAGTCTTGTGTTGGTCATGTAAATAACATGACACACAACTTGAGGTGCACATTGTGATGAACACAATAAGTAATGTGGTACTGTATGTGGTAAATGTGGATCCTTTATAACATATAGATACATATTGATAAATGGATCCAGTATTTAAGTACTTCTTTTGTTCCATTATGGAAGTCAAGTCAGGATTAGTAAATTGGTGTAAAAACTCAACCTTTAGCCTCGAAGAGGTTAGGATTATGTTTTGGGGTTGGCTTTAAGGGTTTGATGTCAAGGACTTTGATTTGATGAACAACGTGATATGACTTTGCCATCTTGGGAAAAGAAAATACTGCCGGTTTGATCCCATTTTCCTTTATTATGGACCTTGCTCACCCTTTTCACATTTGGTTGTCAATTCCACTGATTACCTGTTAATCAGACCCTTGCCTGCCTTGCCATTAACTGAACCTGACAGAATTCTGACTGGCTCAGAGCTGTGCTTCTAGATTCATGTGTGCCAGTTTCTTTAGAAACATCACACAGTGGGGAAAAAGATGAAAAAAGGGAAGTGGGGGAAAAGAACAAAAAGATTAAAAAAGGACAAAAAAAGAAAGTAAGAGCCTGAGAGAAAACAGGGTGTGTTGTTATATAGACATTGTGTGCACAGCTGTGTATTATTCTGATGGAAACAGCTGGACTGAGCACTGAGCAAGTCAATACACTTTCATTATTATTCACAGGAGAGGCTGATAGAGTGTTCTTTGTTCTCTGTTGCGGCTTTATCACAATGAAGTGTGTCAGCATGCGTGTTTGTACTCACTGTCCTCGTGTGTCTGCAGCAGGGTGGGGGAGCTGCGGGGGCCGTCTCCAGGTGTTGTGAAGCAGAGGGTGGAGCCGAAGTACCAGGTGAATTTCTTGAGTCCGCTGACTAATCCTGTGTGGCGTGCGCCGGGGTAGTCTGGGGTGATGGTTACCACCTTAACATCCTCTGGAGACTGCTCTGGCCAGACCAGCAGCTGTGTTAAGTGAGAAATATGGTTACCAGTGACATCCCCGTTCCAATTAATATCTACTGAATCTTATTTAATCAAGTACATTGCTGCAGCACCAAAGGTATCCATCACAGTTATTCGTTTGTTGTGTATTTCCATTATTTTTGTTTACTCATTATTTTGACTCAGCAGTACTTGCTTCAGGCCACCAAATCTAAATCGTATTATTCAGACTGCATTTATGAGACAAAACTCATTTGTCCCACAGTATGGGCTGTGGTGAATCTTTTTTGAATTAAGTTGATACCTCAGGGCTTATCGTCATTAAAGTTTAAAACTGTCAAAAGCTATTTACAAATTTGTCAAAATGGCAAATCAATATTCATGTTTCATTCCCTCGGTTATCTGCATTCCCAGCATATTAAAATGTAAGCAGTTACGTACGTATGAATGTACCACTTAACATAAACTCCTGCCAGCAGGCCATTATCAGTCACAACATCATCTGAGGACAAACACTAAGTTTGATTATCAGTCCAACTAAATGCCTAATGAAAGGTTAATTTGTCTCTATTGTGAGACTTGATTTATATTCACAACCAC